>CAKNYM010033727.1:0-12885 GCA_932195095.1 Andricus curvator
ATCTTTAAAAAAACTCTGTGAACCAGCAGCTCTAACTATTTTAAATTGAACCGCAGCTTTTCGTCGGTGAATTTTGTTAAAATTACTATTTCGCATTCAGGTTATTTAAACTGACTTCTTAAAAGAGTAGGTTGAACAATTTCAAATAGTAGGATGCACTGCACCAGTTGGTACCCGTCCACACTCAGGAGAATAAGAGTTACTATTTCTTGCAGTATGCCTTACTTCTGTGAAGAGTAACTTTGCCGATTTCGCATTGTAACGCATATATGTATATGTATATATGCTCTGCACGCATTCTCTACACGATGTATAAATAGATTAGCTCGAAACTTTCGACAACAAAAATTATGTGAAACGTCGATCGATTTGAAAAGGAAAAAATTATTTTATATATGATTATTACTGCACTTAATTTACGATTATTCTTACACAATTGCACGCACAGAGACTTACAAATATGATCGCACGCTCAAACGCTTTGAAAAATCGCCCCCGCTGGGGAATCGAACCCTACCTAACTACCTAAAACCTGTCCTAAAACCTAAATCTAGCGCAAGTGTTAGTCAAGTGAGCTACGGAACCGCTTAGATTTTTCTGACAAACTCTCGGTCAAGCGGTTTCTCTGCAAAAAACGTGGCCAGCTAAGAAATTATAATAAATAATTACTTAAAATTTTTTTAATTAATCTCTTACTGATGATTTCTAATATTTTGTAACGAGCTTGGGAAAAATATTTTGCTTAGAAGTATTAACTCACACAGTAAATATATTATTAGTAATTTATATGTATATTATTATAAGATGAATTGAATTACAATTTTTAAAAAGTACATATTTTGTATTATTGAAAATTAAGGCTTGAAAAAATGTTTTCGAATGAAAGTTTTGGAATTTTGATTTGATTTTATTATCATCTCACTTTATTTAAAACGCAACATTCATTTACATAACTGATATATAAATAAAAAATAGTTTAAACATCGTAATAATATATCAAATACAAAATCGAAATCACTATTTTAAGGTGAGACAAACGTTGAATTGTGATTTAAATTTAGATTTTTTGCACAAATAAAATTTTTCTCATGAGATATGGGGATGCTGAATTAGAATAAAAACTGTTAAAAAAAAAAATATTCGGTTCCGAGAAATTGATATCAGGGTGCACAGTCTTCCCCTGTTTTTCTTAGTTTCCCCTTTTTTCTTGAAATTTCCCTTTCCCCCCCTATTCTCAAAAACCTTCCCCCTTTTCCCCTTTTCTCTTTAAATATACGATATTTGAAATTGTACCCATTATTGAATAATAATTAAAGCAATTATAGCACTTAAATAAATTATTAATGAATAAATAAGGTACACATTCCAAGTTCAGACCATTACAAATAAATACTCTTAAACAAATTTGAAGATGAAACATTTTAAAGCAAGTTGAAAATGTGAAAACTGCCGACAGAAGTCATTATCCAATATAAAATTGGAACAGTTACAAAATATATATTATTTTTTAAATAAGTATTAGAAGATTAATACATTTTAGTTTAAATTTACAAAGTTAATTACCTAATTAAAAAATGGAATATTCCAAACTCATCAACTGGAATTTTAAATGTTCTAACTTGAGCAATTTTTACTTGAAAATTTAACTATTGTTGAAACTTTTTTTTGTTGAAAATTAATTTGTTTAAACTCACAATTGAACTATTCCATTTTTGTTTGAAAATTTATCTTTTTTAGTTGGAAATTCAACTATTTGTTTGGATGTTCAAATTTCGTTCAAAAGTTATATTTTTTGGCAGAAAGTTGGTTAAAAATGTAACTATTTGGTTGAAAATATATTTATTTTGTTGAAAAGCTGTCTTTTTGGTTGAAAATCAAACTACTTTGTTAAAAATGCACTTTTTCAAACTGAAAATTGCAATTTTTGATTGAAAATTATTTTTTGTATTGAAAGCTTATATTTTTGAGTTACAAATTCGAGTGTATTATAGAAAGTACTTTTTTTTGCACGAAAATTCAATAAATACGTAGAAAATTGGGTTTTTCATTTGAAAATTAGTTTCTTGAAATTAAAATGTAGCAATTCCATTTTTGGTTCAAAGTTGATCTTTTTTATTTTGAAAATTCAAATATTTGGTTAAAAATTTATGTAATCTGTTAAGAATTCGTCCTTTTTTTGTAGAAAAATCATCTTCTTGCTTTAAAATTCGACATTTTGAATACAATTTTTTTTCTTCATTGGCTAAAAAATCTTTTTTGGTTGAAAACTCAACTCTTGTTCAAAATTCGTGTTTTTGGGTTAAAGATTCAACTGTTTTGTAGAAAATTTGAATTTTCCCTGGAAAATTCAATAGTTTGGTGATTTTTGAACAATTTTGTTAAAAATTCATCATTTTAGTTAAAGTTTTTTCTTGTTTGTTAAAAAGTAGGTTTTTTAACTAACAATTGTAATGTTTCGTTGAAAATTAACTTCTTAATTATTAATTCATATTTTCGTGTTGAAAAATCAACTGCATTGTAGAAAATTCAACAATTTGGGAGAAAATTCAGTTTTTTCAATTGAAAATTAATTTTTTGAAACGAAAATATAACTATTAGATTTTTGGTTAAAAACTGTTGTTCTTTATTAAAAAATTCAACTATTTTGTTCAAAAATTATCTTACTCATTGAAAATTTAAAATTGCGAAAGTTAAAAATAAATTTCTTGCTCAGTTACAATTTTTTTGAAAATATGCAAAAACATGTTTTTTTTTTGGATTGAGCCATATGCACACATTTTAAAAAAAGTTGAATATGTCGAAACTGAAATTTATTCAGCTTGAACCAAAGAAACATTTTTTTATTTTTCTTTTTCGGAAAAAAATGTTTGTCGTGAATTAGGATTTTTGGGATTTCATATCTTTTTTTGCGATTTTCGAACGTTATAAACACCACGAAAAAAATGTTTCCCATGGATAAAAAATAATAACATGTTTCTTTGGTTCAAGGTGACTCAATTTTTAGGTTCGAATCAATCCAAAAAACATGTTTAAGCACATGTTTAAACATGTTTAAACAGGTTTAAGTGTATATTTTCCAAAAGTTTTCAATAAGGCAAATTTTTTTTTTTTAATCAAAAAAAAATTGTTTAATTGTAAATTTAAGAAAGAGAACAGAATATATTAACTGATTTCAATTGTTTTAAATTTAGATTGAAAGTATTAATTATAGTAAGGATGAAATGAAAAATCTTGGAAAGAAATATTTATGAGAACGATGTCAAACATATCAAAATTGTGTATTTAACTAATTTTATTTTTTCCCGGACTTTTTTATTTCACTCTGGATGGGTTTCCAACGATCTAAGTATATCCAATTTTAAAAAATAAATCTTTAATGGCAGAAATCATTGAAAAATCATTAAAAGTTATTTAAAAAGGTAACATTTCTTACGAAAAGGTTGTTTGTTCTTTTCGACATATGAAAATAAATGTTTAATCTTTCCCCTATTTGCCCTTTTTTCGTGCGAAAACCACCCTATTTCCCCTTTTTGAAGCTCCTTTTACACTGTGATCCCTGTAGTATCAAAGATCGCGATATCATAGTAGTATGGTAGATTTTTTTGTTGTTGAAAATCTGAAAAAAAATTAGAAAATATTTTTTTTTCATGAAATGTTAGTAATTTTTACAAATATCAATGTGAAAAGGTTGAAAAAATTATTACTACGTTAAAATTGGAAATTAATTTGAACTCAAATTTTATTACAAATTATTTTTTCATTATTGGTTCAAAAAATGATATGTCGAAAACAATTTATTATTCTACTAAGAAAAAATTCTTCCAAATAATATAATATTTGAACTTAGGTGGCTTAATCAAATACGATCCTAATCAATTTTAGTGTTATAAGAAATTAAAAATATCATAAGCAGAAAATTCCATAGTAGAAATAATGTAAAGAAAAGTATTCTTTTTATGTATAATTCTTCAGAATATTTTTGAATTCTGAAAATTTTGTACAAAACAAAAAAACAGTATTGAAGTATAAAGTAGAGTTATTCACTATGTTCATTTATAATAATTATCTCAACTGATATTATGATAAAAGAGAAAACATTATAAAATAGTTTCCGATAATTTATTTAATTTTGTAAAATGTCAGTGCACGGTCTGTCTTATAGATTGAAAAGCGATAATCTGTTGTTTTACTGATAAGCAAGTTATAAGTCGTCCTTCTTTTTTAATTTGAAACGGACCGCCTAAAAAATGTTGCGGAGGGGGCCTACACGTTTCTAGTTGTGCCATTGAACTCACTTACAATTTCAAATAGTAAGGCTAAGAATCTCGCGCAGTGCTTATTGCAATGCAAAAAAGCAGATCGAACTCACTTGCAAAAGTCAAACTCACAATTCTTTGCTTACTATGAAAATTAGTTATTCATACAGTTTACATGTTCAAATGTACTATTGCAAATAGTTATTGAAGCTACTTGTTCTAGTAATCTTTCTTTTTACAATTTGAAGTAGTAATGCTGACTTTAGACTTTGTATATTTTGAGATCACTATCTAATTTAGTATCAAAAACTATTTGAATTGTTTCTTGTGCAATGCGAACAAGTAAACTTCAAGTTAACAATACATCAAAGTGAATCTAACTATCTACTTTTTTCCGTGTAAACAATAAAAAATTCCATTTCCCAGCAAAACTATACATTTCTTGTAAGATGGAATAATAATTGAAAAAATTATTCATCTCGAGAAGATCTGCCAATTTGCTAGAAAAAGATTTTTGATAACAAGTATGGTTTTTGTTTTATTCGTAAAGAATGTTAGTAAAATAAGTAATTCTGTTTTCGGGCAAAACGATGCAAGACACGAAGAAATGCTAACTAACGAAATTGTTCATGTGAGAAAAATATAAGAATTTGGTTCAGACTATATTTTCAAAAGATAGTTATTGTTTTAATCATAAAAAATGTTATTAAAAAATAAAAAATCCATTTTCCATTTGAACTATGCAACACAAAAAATAGGTAAAAAGGAAATCTCTTTATTTATCTAAAACAAATTTGTTTATATACACTCTGTACAATAAATACAAAAAAAAAATTATTGTGAAATAAAGCACAAATAATAAAATACGTTTGCTTTATTTTGTTCTGTCCAATTTAGTAGTTGCGAACAGAGGAACAATAATCATAAAAAATCACTTTCTGTAAATATTCTAAAAAAACACGAAGGGAAACTTCCAGTTTTCATTTCGTAAGATTTGAAAGTCTGCGTACTCCAGTTTTGTTTTAAAATCGGTCTTAAGCTTATGTCATAATTTGTTCGTCTAAATTATATCTACAAATTTGCTTTGATCCATTTTCTTACAGGACGTGTAGTTTTTGAGTTAATCGTGAAAAATAACATTAAAAATTAACAAGTTAAATTTTTGTAAAAACGACTCGACATTAATGGCAAATAAGGAACGAATATTAAAGTAATCATGAAGAATAAAATTTGTTCTTTATTTTGCTATATCTGAATGAGCAGTTCGGAAACGACATACATATATTAATATAGTATACATTTTATATATTAAAGTTGAACATAATATAGAAAAATTTGCATATTGGTCAAATGTTATTCGAGTGCGAAGCACGAGATACGTGATGAGAATCTGTTCATTAAAGCCGAAGGAGCTTTAACAAAAGAGAATTCACAATCACCAAATTACTACTGTCGATGATTTCACATTTTATTGTCAAAGATTTTGCGTAAATGTAGGAAAGTACAAAGACCGAGCGCGTAGCGCGAGGTAAATACATTATCGAGCGCGAAGCGCGAGAACCAACAGTCGCGCGCGCAGCGCGCGACGAGAATGTGCCTATAATAATAGTAAGAACACTAGTCATGCTTTTGTCGCAGGTTTCATTCTTGCTATCATGGTATAAAATTCATTCATTTTAAGCAGGAATCCCTTTATCCTAAAAAAGTACAAAGCTTCATGCTTTTAAAGCCGTTATCCGTTGCAAAAATAGCTCGAACTTCGCCTTCCTACGGTTGCAAGAAAACCCATCCGATTAGAGTATGAGTACTCTTACAAAAGAGATATTAGGCCACGCGCAAGCGCCGGTAGGCGTGGCCTAATATCTCTTTTGTAAGAGTACTCATACTCTAATAGGATGGGTTTTCTTACAACCGTAGCAAGGCAAAGTTGGAGCTATTTCCGCAAGGCACAACTGTTCTAAGGGCATGTGACTCTAGCAATAACGGCATGCACTTGATTCTTTTATAGTATAGGACATTTAATGCTAAAAATGTCTAACCTGATGCCAATATTGGTAGAAATTCATACCAATTTCGCACATGAAGTTCCGTGCTGTAATATTAAGAGCTCAGCCTACTATAACAGTGCGATTTTCTTCTCCGTGTGGGGTAAGCGGTACAGTATTAGCCTGGGAATATAGTAATGGCCGCCCTACGTAATACTTTATAGAGGTGAATTAAGAATTATGTATAACGAAACCATATTTTTTCAACACCCACCTCGAAAGTCAGGAACTTCCATGCCTATGAATGATATGCAAAGTGCTTGAATCTAGCAGACTGTGCGGGTATAATGGGGACGGCGACTGTCGCTTGCAGCAGCTGGGGTAGAATAAAGGAGCACATCACTTTCCAAATAACAGAAAACTAAGGAAACTGAAGATAATGCCTTGTGCCTGCCTACAATGCATATCTCCACTCTCGATGCTGCCATCCAAGCTATGCTTGATAAATCGCCGTCCCCATAATGGCGCATGCGTTCTTTGAAACATCTATTTTGTGAATCGACGCAATGGACGCGCATGTGCACTTTAGATATAAGTAACTTTGCACATCGGCAAAATGAAAATATTTTTAATATTTCTTTAAAAAAAATTATACATGTCAACACTCAGGACCGCATATATATAGTCTCTGAACCCGGTACACTGTACAATATGGTACAGTAGCGCCTAGAGAGGCCGGATGTAAACAACATCTGATACGGCACTGACTATCCGAGCGTATAGGCCGTCCAGTGACGCTCGAGGGGGGGGGGGGGGCAGAAGTAGTCAGGCGTGAGCCAACGCTTTATCGGGCGGCGCTGCAGCGCGAGATAAGTGTAAATATTTTTCTCGGACGGTTGTTGCAAAAAACAGAGTGTGTAGTGCACAGGCGATTGCTACTCGTTTCGCACTCATCAGGAATCGCCTATTTTGCGCACTTGTATCACAATAGTATATTTTTCAACGAGTGTAGAAGGAGCTTTCTTAACGAATGTGAAGTTTGCAACGCGAGCCGAAGGCGAGTTTTGCAATCACATGAGTCAAAAAAGCTCTTCTGCACCAGCTGAGGACTATATTTTTCCCCAACAACGTGGAGAAAAGCGAGTTTTGACATATCGAGGAGTGGGTAAAATCGCATTTTGTCCACGGCGTTGGGAAAATAGCTGTTTCCAAATTAATAGTTTGGAAGCTGCGTATTCCATGCTTTTGACCATAAATCAAAGATGGTTGAAAAGTATCCTTATCGTATCGAGAAAAAAATTATTTTTTGTCTTGATCCATGATAAACAGATTTTTACGCAATTTTCGAAAATTGACTTTTTGTATATATTCAAAGTTTTTCTGAAAGTCCTAAGGTAAAATACCATAATGCTTGAATCCACAGAACTCCTGTTTAGTACACAAGAGCAGGGTGTCTACTAAATTTTGCCCACGAAATTCCCAGTCAATTTCCGCAATTTTCCCGCTTATAAATATAAGGTGCCTCTTATGATAGAAGCACGCACACAATACATAATGGGTTGCGACATACGTAATTTTCTCGATTGCAATATTAAAATTCATATAATATATATATATTTGTTTTTAATAATTTTTTAGAATTTCAATTTTAAGTAAAAAAAAGTAGCGTAAGTTGCTGAAATGGACAATGAAAGATTATAAATTATAAGGAAATGAAATGCACTTACCGCATCAAAAATAAAATCAAGGACATTTCCGAGATTTTTTTTCAATTTCCGGAGAATTCCCAGATTCTCGTAAATTCCCGTAAATTCCCGTATAGTAGGCACCCTGAAAATTTTTGATTTTTAAGTTTCCACTGAGTAATTATAATCATAGATATCAACTATTGGAAGAAACTCAGTCTAAATTATCAGAGAAATTGTAAACTATCTTTGCGAAGTACATTTATGTTGATGAAAGTGTCGACGTAAAGCATTTGATACAATCTTATAAACTTTGCAGAAAAATTGACATTACGCACGGTAGCTGACTCTACACGGAAAAAATTTGTACTTGAGGAATTACAGAATTAGTTCCGATGTGGCGGATATGAGAAAAAATGCGTAATAATTACAGACCTACGTTATTTTAAATTATACAGAACTTCTTCTATGGGAATTAAATATAATGCAGGAAGAATTCTTAAATGGGACAGTAATTTTAGCAACGGGAAGCTTTAAAATTTGAGAAACTAAAATCCGTTAAAAACAAAGTGGAAGACTGGATATTTCACAGAACGCCTCTCAAATCAAAAACACGGCAGAGTTCTGTGTTTTCTACATCACCGCGCCGTAGTTTCCAACACGAAAAAAAATTCCGATCTATATACTACTACTTTGTATATTAGAAGGAAGGAAGCAAGGACGGACGGAGGACACACACGAGAGACACATTCTTAACTTACTGTACGCACGCAAACATAATATGATTCTATAGCCTAACCTAACATATATATATATATATATATATAGTGCACGCAACGCACTTCCCTAACGCAGAATATCGCACGCTGAGGATATTGGCCGAAGTGGTCCTTATATACTAACCGAGAAAATTCTCACCGCTTGTGAGAAACGACCAGTGCCGGACCCAAAATTTTTGGTCAAAAATATTTGAACTTAGTATTAACTATTTGATGTCGAAATGTTGTATCTTTTACCATATCGCTCAAAACAAAACATACAAAAATTATAAGAAAATGTTTAAAAAAATGTATGGGTAAAAATTCCAACATATATGCATAGATTAAAAATAGTATAACAATGACTGAAGTAAGTACTAATATGAATAAAAAGTAAAGCTTGGAAAAAACTTCTAATTAAAACTTTGTCAGAACAAATATATACTTTGATGTTCACAAAAACATGAAAACAATTTTGAGGAAAATTTATTTTTTCGACCTTTTGAATTTTGAATTTTTTACCCTGAAACTAATAATTTCAAAATATGTTGTAGCCGCTGGACCGGGAAATGTTCAGGATTTTTTTTAACCCGGAAAACCGGAAAGCGGCAAATTTAGCAGTTAAACAAGTGTAAACGTTCGATTGAAACTTTATAAACTATTTTCAATTTTAAAATAATTTAAAGTGAATAGACTCATAATCAAACTATCTTATTCAATTTCAAATTATACGCGTTCAAATATTGTTTCAGTTTTAAATATTCCATTTTTAACCCATTGCGAATTGAAATTTTTTAATTAAAAAAGGCATTTTTTAAATATCTAGCAGTATTGGGTTGTTTATTTAAAATAAGCAATTATAAATGAAATGTTCACAACCTTTTAAGGTAAGAATTTTAATTGTTTCATTTTGTTGAATTTTGAAACTGCAAGTAAAATTTTTAATTTATAAATAACAACTGACCAATTATTTACTGCAAATGACTTTAAATTAAAAATTTGATTTTAAACCATTAATTGAAAAATGTTTAAGTTTTGATGTTTCTAATCAAAAATTGCTTCAAAATTACATAATTTTCAAAATTTAAAAATGTATTGATTCATTCTTCCAGTTAAAGCATGGAAAATAAAAACGGGGATTTATATGTCATTTCATTTAAAATTATTCCATTGAATAATATTGAATAAATCCATTAATAATATTGAGAGCTTCCATTTTATACGCGTAAAGTATTTAGCGTTTAAATGAAAAAAAATTTAAGCTTCAATGCCAATAGTTTAGAATTCAAAACTCAGGACGATAATATGATCAGGAATTTAATAGAAAAAATCAAAAAAATCTTTCACTTTTATTCTGGCATCAGTAGACAGATTGATTACCTGCCCCTGGTTTTGGTTAGTAAATTTCAAAGGTTTCACAGCTTCTGATTGGTTAGCAATAAATCGACCACGATCAAATCGTCACGCGCTTTTACCATTGAATCGTATAATTTTATAATAATAATTTCACGCAGAAAATGAAAATTTCTACCTTAATTTGTGACCACATATTTCCCAGATCTGCTCAGGAATTTCTATTATTTTCTCGTATTTTTCAAGATGCACAAGAGTCCAGGCAAATTCCCGGATTTCCCGGGTCGCTAGACACCCTGAGTTTATAATGCCGAATTTCACACTTTTTACTTTTGAAATTGTAAAATTTAAAAATTGAATTCTTTTAAAAGATTTTTTTAATTTTAAACGTAATCATAATTATTCATGTATTAGATGTTTTAATTTTAAACGTTTAGATGTGAGACGATCTAATTATAAAAGTTTTTATTAACGTTCAGTATAGCAGGGATCCATTTTTAATGTACAAATATTTCGTTCTATAGTAATGGGCTTGTAAAAAAAATATATTTGTGTTGAATAAAAGAAAATTTAGTTTACAGATTAAGACAGCAATCATGATTATTTTACTTCAACTGAAATATAATTTCCAGTTTCGAAAATATTTGTATACAAAAAATTTAACTTTTGGGAATTTGAAATGATTTTTAGAAAGTAGCGTATCAAGGCACTGAATTTAAAAATCAGTTAAAACCAATTCCTCTACTTTCAAAAGGTTTAACATATGAGATAAAACAAATGTTGTATGGAAAACTCTTGTCAATACGTTTATTTACATACGTACTTAAACCTATTGTATAAATAATACTGGAACAATGCACTATGCGCGCACTAATTAACCTTTCTGTAGAGAAAAAAAACTAGGTTTCTTCTCCAGGAAGGTGAACAGATACATTTTTCTATACATTTTACAGAAAATCTTATATGATTCGAAACATTGTATATGATTTAAAGAAGTTCCTCTAATTATAGCGAAAAATATTCCAGTAAATTAAATATAAATGTCACAATTGTTTTAAATTTACATAAAATTATTACAAATAGCAGATTATTTTTCACATTCACAAAGTGAGACTTGCTACGTTCAACATAATCCGACACCTTACTTTCAAGATTTTTATAATATTTAATAAACATAAAAAATACATGTTTGAGGTTGAATGAAATTCTGCATTTTGAATTTCATTCGAATTTTCTATAAACAGATCTGCCACACCTAAGTCACTTTTAGTTATTTTTTTCTCAACAAACTTTTTTATCATTTTTTTAAAATGAAAATAACACTTTAGTGACTTTTCTTCAAAAAAATTAAAACAAAGATTCCAAGGGTTAACCGCATTATTAAATTCAGATCTACACCCATTTCCCAGTTTTTTTTATTCTTTTAAATCCCCTTAAAAACCACTGAATTCAATGGATTTTATTTAAATTTTCAATTTTTTAAATTCGCCTTAAATTCTTTGAATTTTATCAGATTTTTATTCGCTAATTCTATATGGGTTTCTTATATTTTTCGAGATGAATAACTCTCAAGAAGAGAAATGGAAAAAATCTGGGATATATAGGTTATTTAAATATTAAAACAGTTCCTGATCCACTCACCCTGTCAATCTCAGAAAATTTTTAATTAATGAAATTTTTCGTCAAGAAAATTAAATTTAAAAATATTTCGAATTCAGATACAACGCTGAGTTGAATAACGAGAGTTAACTTCGTTACCAAAGTCGTACAAATTTTTCAAACCTCACAACAGCAATTGTTGACCAATTTTCAAAGTAATTATTTTAAAGATATAAAAACACTGGGACCAATGCGAAATGTACATGGTGATTAGAAGAAGAATAGATTTAGAGATTTCCGTGGTACCCCTATTTTTTAGAGAAGGATTTACATCCACAGCTTCGCTATGTAGTTGTAACCGTCGCCCAATTTATTTCGAACAGAAATGATTGTGTTAGAAGCTATATCTTTTAAATTCAGAACGCAATAAATATACATATTGTCGTCAAAAACTTTAAATGCCTGCAAGTGCTCATTGAAGAAACAGTCACCAAGCCATTTTTAAATTATTTGAAAATCATAATCAGATATGAGAATGGCTTGAACGATTTTTGATTCTTTATTGAATCTCGCTGATGCGATTGGATGCGATGCCCGGACGCACAACACTGACACACACTGACGCAACTGTACTGTCGTATCGCAACTGTGTTTGCGACAGACACATGTGTAGCGCGCCGCCACGTTCGTGTATTTCAAAACACAGTAGAGTTCTGTAATTTTAAGCGACCGAGAACCGAGATTCTCACAGCTCAGATGTAGTTTCTCTTCAACGTATTCGTAATAATCATTTTGAACTTTTACGGCACCGACTTTTAGTACTTATTATCAGTTCTGTAATTATGACTGAACATTTCGGATGATTTACAGAAAAGTTATTCTTAATTCACTGAATTTTTTTCATATCCGCCACATCGTAACTAGTTCAGTAATTCTTCAAGTACAAATTTTTTCCGTGTATATAAATAGACCGTGCGAAACAAAAAACTAGAGTTAAAGATCTAAGGGTGGGAACTCTAAACGCGCGTAGTCTAAAAACTGGCCGATTTAGCGAACTCATTAAGATAGCAATTGCATACAAAACTGACGTAATAGCACTTCAAGAAACCTGCTGGTCGGGCGATTTTGCGTCAATTTCTAGGGATAACTATACTTTGCACTGGGGAGGAGCTAAGGGGCAAAGACTGGGGACTGGTTTTCTTATTAATAAACGAATTTCGCAAGCACTTATCGACATGCAATTCATTAA
>CAKNYM010033729.1:0-16628 GCA_932195095.1 Andricus curvator
AATTTGTATTACCCCATTGAGGGTAGCACCGGTCGGATTCGCCTGCACTTGCCTAACCACGTATTCTAAAACTAAGTTAAAAAGGACGCACGAAAGTGCATCGCCCTGTTTCAGGCCATCGCGGATCGAAAACTCTTCAGATAAACTACCGTTTACGCGTATTCTACCCTTACTGCCGCTTAAGCAAATTTCGATAAGTCTAACCAATTTTCTTGGCACACCCAAGAACTCTAGGATCCAGTACATTCGCGCGCGTATAATAGAGTCGTAAGCTTTTTTAAAATCGATAAATAGCTGATGTACTGCTTCATTAAATTCCCATTTCTTTTCTAACAGTTGTCTAATTGTAAACATTTGATCGCTTGTAGATCGGTTTCGGCGGAATCCACACTGGTAATCCCCAATGATTTCCTCGGCAAAAGGAGTTAGTCTACTTAGGATAACATTAGACAGGATCTTGTAGCACGAAGGCACAAGTGAAATTCCCCGATAGTTGTTACAGTTAGTTTTATCGCCTTTTTTAAAGATGGGAATAATGATAGAGGTATTCCATTCTTCCGGCATGCGTTCTGTTTTCCAAACTGCGCGTATCAATTTACAAATTTGCCTTGTGAGGCAAGGGCCTCCATTTTTTATCAGTTCTGACGGTAGGTCATCGATGCCCGCGGCTTTGTTATTTTTCAACTTCTTTATGGCCATTTCTATTTCTATATCAGTAGGATCGTTAATTAGTAGATCAGCAGTGTGGATTTCGCCGAGATTACCTTCAACGGGGGCTTCGCGTACATTTAATAGTTTATCGAAATAATCTTTCCATAAATTCAGTCTCTCTGTCGCATCGGCTACTAGATTGCCATTTTCGTCCCTCATTACTTCCGTTCTACTTTGAAAGCCTTTCTTTATACAATTGATTCCCCTGTACATCTCACGCGGGTTATTTTGTTTATTATGCGCTTCTATTGCTAGTATTTTATTCTTTTCCCACTCCCTTTTCTTGGATCTATAGAGCCTATTTGTACTTTTGCTAATCTCGAGATATTTCTTATGTGTTTGATCGCACTTATTTTGTAAACTACTTAGTCTGGCCTTCCGACGTTTCTCAAACCAGAGTTTGCACTCTTCGTCAAACCATGGTTTGCTTTTGGTTACTTTCTTAAAACCTATCGTAAGTTTCGCGGCTGCCTTTATCGCCTTTTTCGTATTGCTCCACAGGGTTTCCGGGTCCTCCTCGTGATTATTGTTATCGTCTCTCTGTTCTTGGAGAGCGTCGAAACTATTAGAAATCTCAACTTGGTAATTTAATGTTTCTGTTGCTGTTTTGAACTTATCTATATTGAAACGAACTGTTGGCTCTGTGCGGCTTGTTTTCTTACTTAACGCTAGCCTAGATCTTAGTTTTACTATCACGAGAAAATGGTCTGAATTTAAATCCGCTCCCCGATACGATCTTATATCGAGAATGTTTGTATGACGTCTTCTGTCTATTAGAACGTGATCAATCTGATTGTGAGTATTACCATCTGGTGATGTCCAGGTGGCCTTATGTATATTTTTATGCTTGAAATATGTGCTTTTGACAACGAGGTTCTTTGAAGCTGCAAAGTTTATTACTCTGGTTCCATTATCATTACTGACGTCATGCAAACTTTCTGATCCTATTGTAGGCCTATACATTGGTTCTTTTCCAATTTTCGCGTTGAAATCCCCCAATACTATTTTTGCGTCAAACGTTGAGAACTTGTCAAAAACCTGCTCGATTGTTTCATAAAAAAGATCTGTAGTGTCTTCGTCTTTGTCCTCGGTGGGGCAGTGCATATTGATTAATACGTGTTTGCTGAAATTACCCTTTAGTACAATGTATGATAACCGGTCGTTAATGAATTGCATGTCGATAAGTGCTTGCGAAATTCGTTTATTAATAAGAAAACCAGTCCCCAGTCTTTGCCCCTTAGCTCCTCCCCAGTGCAAAGTATAGTTATCCCTAGAAATTGACGCGAAATCGCCCGACCAGCAGGTTTCTTGAAGTACTATTACGTCAGTTTTGTATTCAATTGCTATCTTAATGAGTTCGCTTAATCGGCCAGTTTTTAGACTACGCGCGTTTAGAGTTCCCACCCTTAGATATTTAACTGTAGTTTTTTGTTTTTGCAAGTTAGCCATGGTAGTTTCAAGATAATCCGCACGTTAGGATCCTATTCCGATCGTAGGTGAGTCCACTGTCCCAGGAGTGATAACCCCCATACCTCCCTAGGTCTAAGTATGGGAGCTTTCCGACTCTGACAAGGACCATGTCAACTTGTCGTCAGACACATTACAGTTTCATCCTCGTACCCTAACGTCCCCCTGCAAGGCAGCGCGCCTACTGGCATCAATACCCCTTTGGCCCTATGCAGGCGAATCATTCCACACATCCCTTGCGGGCAGTGTCATCGCTGCAGTGTCCAATGGGCAGCAGGATTTTTCCCTTACAAGATTTTTAGTTTTGGTTCAAGTATAGTTTCTAGGTGGGTACACGATGCACCTTGGCTTGCCAGAACCCACCCATTGTGTATGAACGCGAATGGGTGGGTCCCCCCAAGCCATGGTTGTCGTGTACCTATTTTTTACCAGTGCTAGATTCACCACACCCACGACTGGCTCCTATCGGCTGTCCGCGACTGCTTATTCTTGTATTCGCAGTTAACCTTCGGGGCTGTTCAGCCTTACGGGCCGTTCCTCTATCCGCAACCTGAGGACGCGCTACGTAGTAGTGATAGGAAACCCATTAATTATTATATTATATTAATGAATTAATTAATTTATAAAGGGCTTCCACATAAATACAGAAATGTAGTAATAAGTAAAGCACAAGTTGCTAAATTAATTGTTAAAAAAAATATATTAATAATAATTGCCACACGGTGCGAAGTTTTTTATTTTTTAGGACATCTTGATTCAAATATCAAATAAGTACCTAACTTTTTCAAATAATGCAATATGACAAGTGCAACTTTATAATTTGAAACGGACCCGCACTTTTCGGTACACTTCACAGACTTCAGGGCCGGCGAAAGAAATTTTGGGGGACGGTACTGATTTTGTTCGAAACATTAGAAAACCTCCAACTTATTTGAATTTTTTCTAAATTAATCATTGTTCAACTGTTATTTGCAAATCAAAAATCAATACTTTTACTTTCAAATTACAAATGAAAAAATTATAATTGTAACATTCAAAGTTTAAATTTATCACTCTGAAATTGTGACAATTCAGTTTCGAAATTTAATATTGAAAGTTGTTCTATTTTTTTGTTAATTTAAAAATTCCAAATTGAATGGGATAGAAATTGAATATTTTATACTGAAACAATACTTCAATGAGATTTTTAAATTGAATAAAGGCGTTTATTTATGAATATATTAATTTGAAGTGATTTTTAAATTGAACATTGTTTATGGAGACTCAATCGGACGTTTACATTTGCGTAACTACTGAGGTTTTCGAATTGAATTAGTTCAAATTTTAACGTTAAAATATGTAAATTATATAATTTTGAACAGATCCAGAATCGTCTTGTAAAATCAATTACTCTTCAATTTTTAATACTCAAACTATACATTTCAGTTTTTAAAAGCATTATTTAATTTTTTTGAAATATTAATTTTTCGGTTCTAACTTCCGGGACAATAATTTTATTCCTTGAAAGATTTTCTACAAATCTCGTTGATAATTTTTTTCTTAAGAAATGTATGTAAAGTTATACTATTATTATTTTTATAAACAATATTCTTCTTTAGTAAAATTTTTGTAATAAAAGCGTTTCGAAGAGATTTTTTTTAATCTTTCGAGGAATAAAATGAATATTTATAGGTCGACCAAGGTTAATTTCCTTTATAAAATTTGGATTACATCTCATTTTTTCCAGTTGTTTTTACTATAGTCGAATTTAGTTCTGTATTTTTGGGCGAAGAAATCCGTTCTATAGTTTGACAAATATTCTTTATAGATCAATATTTTGTACAGAAAATTACCTTGAGTGACCTTTAATTATTATTTTATAAACGTGAAACAAAGAATAGAATTCAATGTTTTCTATGAAAAACAGAATCCATGAGTGACAGAACGAAATCAGAAACAATAATAGAATCAATTTATTCAGAAACAAGCACTTTGAACAAAATTTACCTTGAGCGAACATTAAATATACATTTTTTAATTTTGACAAAAATCAGGTGTTATTTTCTCACAAAAATAATTTTTCGGGGTGCCAAATTATTAAGAAATGAATAAACCTTGAAAAGCACCCTTTTAGAGAGCTTTAAAACTAAACATTTGTTCAGTTCTTTCAAGCACACCTAATTTTCAATAGTCCTACTTTCAAATTTATCTGAAGTTATACTATTTTAGTCGTTCTAAAATAATTATTCAAGTATTAAAAGACGTTCCTTTCTACTCTTGAATCTCCAAACGATTTCAATTTGTAATTAAATAACTTGAAATGTTTCAATCTAAAATTATCAAACACTTTCAATTAAAAAATTCTTGCATATTTAAATAGCTCTAAATTTCAAATTATTCAATATACTGAATACAACAAATCTAAAATGTCTCAACTATTAGGGCTTTAAATATTTTTGAAATTGCGATTAGCCCTTTGAAGAACATCATAACATGCAAAACACCTTTCTTTTTGAAATTCCAGGCGCATACATTTTTTATTTTTTGACCTTATACGAAAAAAATATTTAGCAATTTCTTCAGTAAAATTCCTATTTTTGGAGCTGTTTTGTAGACTAAATAGCACTTTCTTTTATTGAGAAATCACAATCAAAATAAAAAAATCAGATTTTATAATTTTGCTTCTTTTTACTTCTTTCTAATCTAAAACAGTTATTAGATGAAAGAATGTTGTTCTTTTTTATTTTTAAAAACGGACGAGAAGCCCATGAAGAGCCCCCCCTGACGATCAAGCTATAAAGCCTATTATGCCACAAGAATGTTGTTTCTTATAGACAAAAAAGTGTTAAAAAAAGTTTTCGAAAAAGTTTTAAAAAGCTTAAAAAATTGCAGAGGCCTAAACAGTTCAATATATAATAGAAACGCTATAAATTTGAAATTAGGCTACTTTTTTATGTTTTCGACCTACAATTATTCAAGTTTAAAGGTTAAAATTACAATTGTGAAAAATAAAAAAATATTGTAATTAATTTATATTTTAAACCAAAACCATTTGTATACTTCAATCTAAATGCAGCTGAAAACATTGAATTTAAAATGCGTCGAATTCAAGATATATTTCGCAAAGGAAACTGAAAACAGAGGATCGACTTTCAAAAGAAGCGACTAAAAGTAAGAAAGTGACTCTCTGGCTTGCAATAATGCATTGAAAATGGTGTATTTCCAAATTTTTAACCTTTAAATTTAAACTTTTGACATTTTCGCGTTGTAGCAATTTCGTATCCCAAAATTTTTTTTGACCTAACCTATAACTTAAACGAAAATTGTGAAAATCCAAACAATACGCCCGCGTTCTGAAAATGAGGCAAATTTTAACGTTAAAGTTCAACTTGTCAAATTGAATTTTAACGTTAAAATTCAAGTTGTCAAATTGAAACCTTAAGAATTAAAAAAGTTTACAAT
The DNA here is from genome assembly GCA_932195095.1 of Andricus curvator. Taxonomy (NCBI): domain Eukaryota; kingdom Metazoa; phylum Arthropoda; class Insecta; order Hymenoptera; family Cynipidae; genus Andricus; species Andricus curvator. The sequence continues at coordinate 5,620 of CAKNYM010033729.1, forward strand.
ATTAGTCTTTTGTAAATTGTATTGGAATCCTAAAAGAGTATGTATACCATTAAGCCATTTCCCTTTCGGGGTAGGCGTGACACTACCCGATTCGGGTAGTGTTTCTAGGTTGATAACTTGTAGTAAATAACTACAAGTGTGGGCTCACGACACCCACGATGTGCCAACAGCACTCAGTTTTCTCGAATGGTCACCCATCCAAGTGCTAACCGCGCCCAACGCTGCTTAACTTCAGTGATCTGACGAGAACTGGTTTTTTCAGCGTGGTATGGCTGTTGGTATAATGGGCAATAATGGGTTCGGAATCGAAAGACATACAGCAAAGATATACAGCATACAGCATACAGCTTGATTATCCGCGCATAAACAAAAAATTTCTTGTTTGCAGGATTTTTCAATTTTCGGAAGTTTACATTTTTTTACATACTTAGAGGTAAAAAAAGTCTACCCAATTTTTTTGGATTTTATTAAATTATTTCCTGAGAGATAATTCCTATTAAATTCACCCCCGTTTACGAGTGACCCAGGAAAATTGGATATACATATAGTGACTTTTTTAATTTTTGTACTTAATGAGATTATCTTTATAACTTGTGATTTCAAAAATTTTCATATAATGAAATTTCTTTTTTACATAAATACTGTAGGAAAAAATCGACAAGATCCCGGTGACGAAATGATAATTACAGCAAATTTAATGTACTTCTAGGGACGACTAAAATATCCCGAAAAATAAAATTCCCGACTCTGTAAAACTCCCCAATAATAAAATTCCAAAAATAATAAAATTCCCGAACAGTTCATAATATTACCGAATTTAAAAATTCCCAAATAATAAAATTGCTGAATTATAAAATATCCGAACTAGAATATTCCATGATTATAAAATTCCAGAAATTACATAATTAAAAAATTGTTTCTTAATAAATATTATTTATTTATCAAAAATACGATAATAAAATATTTTTATCAAAGAAATTTTTGTTTAATATTTAGAGTTTTTAAAAATTATTGTTTGAATTTCAAATAAAAATAATTCTACAAAAATTGTATAAACAAATTAATGTAAAAACACGTGCGCGTTTATAACTTCAAAAAAATACTATGTAAATTTTCAACCAAAATTTTTTATCCAGTAATATATTTTTTTCATTGTTATTTTAAATTTAAACTGTAATTATTGAAAACTTTACACATTAAAAAAGTTTTTTTTCTGGTATAAATGTTTAATTATTTTAATTTAAACGAATATTTATCAAAGAAAATCTTTTTCAGCATGGCTTATCTCGAAATTTATGTTTAGTTTTTTTTTTTTTAAATTAAAAATTCGATTTTCAAGAAAACGTTTTTCAACATTTTTGAAAAATGCTATGTACAAAAAACCTGTCTCAAACTTCAGTCTGAAAAAATTCTATACATTCTATCATTCATAGAAAAGCGTGAACGTAATAGAAATTATAATATTTAACAAATATAAACATAATTATCTTTTTGAGAGTATTACTATCACAGTTCAGTTTATTTATTACCATAATATCAGTGCTTCTGCCATTCTTAATTTTTCATTATTTCTTCCAAATATGTATTTTCGGTGTGCCTAGACATGCGCTATTTATTATTACATTCGGAAGTGCGGTGTTTATGAAGCGATACATGTCAAACTTTTCTAACCTAAAAAACTCTTTCTACTGTTTTACCCACGAAAAGTACTTCGTGGTTTTACCTAGCAATGTGCCGTTTCAGAAATTTATACTTTATGAAAGTTTCAACTGAAAGTTTCAATCAAAAGTTTCAAAGTCAGTGAAACTGTTGAAACATTAGCATTTTTAGCTATATTTATAATAATTATAGATGGAAAATGCCTAATTTACATTTAAAATGGGTTTTTTAATTATCAGAACTGCACTTTACTTTCTTTTTAAATTTCAAAACTGTTTTAACATCAAATAAACTGAGTCAGAAAACAGAAGCAGAACTAACATAACCTAAAATATAGATACCTGAGATACCAATAAAAGTGCCAAAGTTTGAAATTTTGATCATGATTGATAATAATTCAATTCAACACATTTTATAAATTTCGTACATAGAACTTATTTCTATTTTATACATCATTTTATTGTTATTTTCTAAGTGCAGTTTCTTGTAATCACATCAAAGTTGCCTGTACTAAAACCATGTATCAAGGCGTTAGCCGTTAATAAACTTAACTAAATTAAAAATGGGAAAAAATAAGTGGGAAATAAATTTATTATCATTATTCAATTCAAGCATTATATATATATATATATATATATATATATATATATATTCATGTGAATTATTTACATTCTAAAAATAAATAATTCAATTTTTTGAGATCAAGAAACTTATTCTTTGGCTTCGACTTGTCTGCAATGTTTTAGGTAGATTTGTTTACTTAAATATGTAATATATCAATATATTTATGCACGTATATAATTATATATGTAACCAAACAATCAAATAAAATTCATATTAAATGAAAATAATGTATATAAGTTTCGTTTAAATTTCATTGATCATAAATTTCGCATTTTGAAACTTTCAAAGTGAAAGTTTCAAAATGAAACTTTCAATGGCACATTGCTAGTTTTACCGTCATATTTTACGAAGAAAGAGAAAACCAGCGCATCTCAGCCAGCGCACAATTTCGTAGTACGGTGAGGGCAGCACCTCGATATGGCAGAAAATGTGATATGGTTCCACACTCTAACACCCCGTACCGCATCTACATTTATAATATCTTTGTTACAGTTGTCAGCAATGACACTGTCAGCGGTTTCCGAACGCCTAAAAAAACTACTGGCAGTACTAGTGCTGCCAGTCAATTCTCGAACACAGCCCTGCAATAAAGACTTTGCTGACTACGCAAGTTTGTCGAAACATATTGACAATGTACATAAAGCAGAGGCTGGAACATGCTCCGTGTAAGTAGAGTCGTAATATTAAACATATACATAAATTATGTGCAACTTGATAGCATTGGTTTTCCAAAAATAGGTGACGTTTCTATACTCATCGCGCGCTTCGCTCGCAAGTTTCAGCGCGCCTAGGGCGCGCACCTGTTGGATCTCGCGCTTCGCGCTCGATTAGGTATTCATCTCGCGCTTCGCGCTCGATTATATGTTTATATCGCGCTTCGCGCTCGATAATGCATTCACCTCGCGCTGCGCGCTCGGACACATTTGTCGTCTAGGTTTTCACACTTCGTGTGCTCGCTATTGCGCGCTTGGCAGGCTAATACTCTCTTAGTAAGCTTCATCGTTATGACCTGCTTTTGGTTTAATTATGTCAGTTTTACATAAAAATAAGAACTAATTTACTTAAGGTTCTATCGACCTTAAGGAACACATTCTCATCACGACACTCGCGCTTCGCGCTCGATATTTGGTATGATCATCATGTGAAACTCGCGCTTCACGCTCGTTTCTGTTCATCGTATAATAGAAACCCAAAAGTTTGAGCGCGCTTGCTGCGCGCAATTTGGTCGTCGCGCTTCGCAACGACCATATGTTCAATGTTCTTCAGATAAAAATGACTAAAGTTGTATTTGATTTAAAATGAAGAAGGTAATTCCTTTACTTCAGCGTATATTTCCGTATCTTTATAATAAATCCTACAATCACAAAGATTTTTTTCCAACTATCTGAAAAGGCGAGAAAAAAAGTATTTAAGTCGTTTTTGGAACATATATCTTGCTTTTTCATTCATAATCAAACCGACCCCTTGACTACCATGTGATTCCCTATCTACTCCTGACCATATTTCAAAACCTCAATCAAAGTTTCAGTCCATTCCGAGGCTACTTTATTGTTTGTATTATTCATGTTTAGATAGTACACCCAACTACCACCTTTATGCGCGAAATTTGTTGTGCGAGTCGAAATCATGCCCAAGTTAAGTAGTGATTCGTCGTATAGTGGAGAGTCCAGTTCTTACGTCAGTCCCACTAAAACTTCTGTTACGGGGGGAGGGGGGGGGGGCGAGGACAAGGAATGGAAACCGAGAGAGTCGCAATTGGTTGATGTTTTATACTGAGAAGGTCACCAGCCTTCAGCTGCGTTGTATTAGATAGGAGTTCATATGTTTCCATCTGCGCATTCTCGGCCCACCTCTAAACGAGGAACCAATAACTCTTTTTTTTTTTAAATATATATATATATATTCATTTCGTCTATTTGGAACATAGTTCTTGAAATATAAATGTAATAGTCGAATTCTTTCACAGAAATTATTTTAGTAAACAAAGATCAAAACGCATTCTGAAATAAAAGTCAGATTTTCAGTCAGAATAAATTGTTTGAATTATTATTATATTTTATTGTTTCAATCGTTAGAAATAGTATTGAGAACATAAAACCAATGAAATATTATGAAAAAACACACCCGAGATGAAAAATAAAGTAAATAAGCAAAGTTTTGATGAGAATGTGCCCGCTTATCGGGCGGATTTTTTCACTGTTACTATTATTTTTTACGAATAAAACAAAAACTACTCATCCTATCAAAAAGTGACTCATGAGAAATGTGTAGACCTTTTTTGAATGCACAATTTTAGTCCAGTCATGATTTGTCGTATCTTGCATAGTTTGACCGTGAAATAATTTTTTTGATTTTTCATTATTTCTTGTGCAATAAAAATATGAATTTTCGATTTTTCAAGAAAATTCAAAAAGTCGTTATGATAATCTTGTAGGACGTGCGAAAAGAAACACTTTTCCTATCTTGACTTTTTTTCGTATCGTGCGTTGTTTGGCCGAAAATGTTACTTTTCCCTTTTTTGGGGGGATTTTGAAAATGCTGTAACTCGGACAATTTTCTTTTTATCAAAAAACGTCGTAAGGATAAATTGTTTAGATTTTCGAGTACTATAAGCGCCCGCACATATAATTTTGAAATTTGGAAAAAAGTGGTCTAAAAATTTTTGAAAATGCTCTAACTTTTTGAATTTTCATCCAAAATGGCTGGTTAACGAACTCGATTCCTCTTTTTGCCCCCTGAAACTGTGTGCCAAAGCACAATCTAATCCGATTAGTCTTTCAAAAGTTATCCGATATATAGACGACGACGACGACGACAACGACAACGACAGACAGACAGACACCGACGTAAAAACCATTTTTTCTGACTCAGGGGGCCTCAAAACGTCGACATTTGATGGAATCGGCGAAAGTCATTTTTCACATAAAACCAATACTTTCTCATTATGATGAGAATGTAAAAATGCATACAAACATGCCTCGTAAGTATTGGGAGGCTAAAATATAATGTGATTTTGTGTTTTGCATATTCCAATTTCGAAGACTTAGAAATTGCTATTCTTTGCACGCATATAAATATTTTTGCTTACTTCAGATTCTGGTGTTAGAATTATGGTTCATTGTGCACTTTGTAGATTATGAAATTGCCATTTTCTACATCTTATTTTGCACGTTTATAATTTTTTTAACAAATCTTTAATTTGAATTTTCATTTCCCAGGTGTGATGAAAAGTTTCCAAACCTGAAGTCTCTCTACAAGCATAATGAAGAGGTGCATGGAAGAATTTCACACTGCGAGACGGAGAGTTACATCAAAAGCCAGCAATGCGAAGTTTGTGATAATAAGTTCACCACCAGAAGAAATCTAAGTAGACATATGCGAGCCGCTCATAATTCTGAAGATAACAAACTTCCTTCATTAAAGTGCCCTTTATGTGATTCAACTTTTCAAAAAATTTCAAACCTACATGAGCACATACCGGAAACACACCGCGTTCTACTAAAATAAGAATCCAAAGTTTTCGATTCCATCGACGGTATTTATTTTGATTATTATTAACTAATTTCATTGACTCATATTGATTAATTTTATAGGTGATATTTTTTGTACCGAAAATATGATATATTAGAATCATTTTTCCATTAAAACTGAAGTTTAATAAGTGCATTTATAATTTATTTAAAAACCTTCAATTAAAAAGAAGTATTTTGTTGGAAAGAGCACCTAAACTAAAAACATGTTTAATTGAAAAATAATTCTTGAATAAAAAAAATTTATTAACGTTTTTGAATTATACGTCTTAAAACTAAAATAAGAAAATATTAGAATTAAAAGATAATCTGTTTTAGTAGATGTTTCTTTTTACATTCTCATTCTAATGAGAAGGTATTGGTTTTATGTAAAATTTGACATAGTCGGTTTTCATCAAATCTCCACGTTTTGAGACCTCCTGAGTCAGAAAAAACGATTTTTACGAAGGTGTCTGTCTGTAGTCTGTCTGTCTGTCCACTAAAATGTTATTAAATCTCTTGAAATTATTCAAATCAATTAAAACTTCCTTGGAATCTTTTAAGATTTCCTAAAATATTTTAAATATTTTGAAATCCTATAAATTACCTCACACTGCTAGAAAAATCTGTATTAAATTTAATACAAATGTATATGAAGTCATTTCCATACACGGGAATTGAAATTTAATATACATTAAAATATGAATAGCTGTACACTTCATATTAAATTTAATATAAATGTCGGTATAGCAGCGTGCTTGAAAACTCAAAGTGCTTTTATTTCTTTAAATCTTATCAAATATTCGAAACTGAAGTAATAATCTAGAATACGTCGATTGAATTGCTTTTTATGATTAAAGTGCAACGTACAAGTGGAACTCTTTCCAAAAATTGCCCTGAATGGTAGAAATTTAATGTGAGTATAGTTGAGTGTAGGTTAGGTCTCTCATTTCTTTACGTAATTGAACTTTTCGACTTAAAATCCAATTTTATTTTTGATTAATTGCAAGAAGGTATCATGTTTTATTATTAAGAATCGAAAATTACTGCTAATCTTATTTTGATATTGTGTAAAATGGTATTATCTGAGCGATTATCATGATTGTATATGAAATTTAATAAACACGTACCTAAATAGGGATTTCATATGCTTGAGATATTAATTTTAATATACATTGGTATTTTAAATTTAATACTATTTTTAACAGTGCACTTCTCGTGAACAAATTTTTTATCCACTAAAATATTATAAAATCCCTGTGAAATTCTATGATAATATTTCCTGAAATCCTGGAAAATGTATTAAAATACATTGAGAGTTTTAAAATCACTTAAAGTAATTGAAATCCTCGGAAATCTTATAAAATAACTTGAAATCCTTTAAAATATCTTAAGACCTCATAAATCCTGTAAAATCGTTTCATGTCTTCCGAAATTCTAGAAAATGCTTTATCCTAAAATATTTCAAACGCTTCGAAATTCCTTCAAATAAATTGAATTAATTAATAATTCCTTGGATTCTTTTAAAATAACATAAAATAACCTCAAATATTGTAAATCCTTTAAAATCGTTTGAAATCCCTTGAAATTCGTTAAAGCTCTTGAAAATGCCAATAATTAAAAAATTCCTCGGAATCTTTTAAAATTCCCTACAATATTCCAAATTAAGAGCTCTTGAAAATGCCTTAGAAGTTTTAAAAATACCCTAAATTCTTAAAAATCGCTTCAAATTATTGAAATCTATTACAAGTTTCTCGGAATCTTTAAAAATAATCTGAAATATATCAAAACAATTCAAGAAAATTCAGAAATAGGTATACATCTGAATTAAATAGTGATTAACCCATGAGTTAATTTATTGATAGAAAAGTGACTAATGGCATCTTTTCATTTGAAAAAGTGAATAAAAAATGATTTTAGAAAAAAGTGACTAATAGTGACTGTGTGTGGCAGCCCTGATTATTTTTTACAGTTACTTCTTACAGGAATTCCCTGATTTTTGCTATTTTTTTCAAACTGCTCTTGGAAGCTTTGATATTTCTATACATTTTTTTGAAGTTCCATTAAGGGGCTGCAAATAGGGTACCATAGGGACCAAATCTTGAAAATAGGGTACTTTAGGGACCTTAACTGAATATAGGGTACAATAGGGGATATAGGGACTTGTCTGTGAGGTCTGTATATGACATTTTCTCTAAGCAAAATACATGATAAATGGCCTATGAATTGTCAAAAAATGAGTTATTTTAAAAAGGACCCTAAAGATTTTTTTAATTTTAGGCTTAAAATAGACAAAAGTCATCTCCAAAGTAAAATTTCCAGGCAACGTGGACAGGCAAAACTCGTTTCAGTGAAAACTGTTTCAAGCTAGGAAAGTTTGTTAATCATGGCTGCCTCTGCTCTCGATGTCTTCGCTCGTACTGGCGATTTTCATTATTTTTGAAAAAGTCTGTTAAACATATTTTGTATGTGTAATTACAGATTTTAAAGTATGGAAAAGCCTCGTCGAAAAAGAAGATCAGGCTTTTTTTTCCGCGCAGAGGACCGTCGGAAATAGAAAATATTACCAGTATCACAGATCAGGACCATATCTTCCGAAAGGCACAGGAAAGAGGCTGAAGTGGAAAAAAACCTACAAAACGGGTAAAATATGTCCTGCTAGAATGGTAACTACTAATTTCAAAGTAAAATAATTTTTAAAATAATTTTGTTGAATTATTATTTTATAGATTATTATTTATTTATTTATAGGTAACTACCAATGTTGAAGGCCGCATTACCGTAGACTTTTACAGGACACATGTGGGGCATCCTCAGTCCTATAAGTTTTTACGTTTAACAAAAGAGGAAAGAGACGAACTAGCTGATAAAATCAAACTGGGTGTGCCTTTCAATCGAATTCTTAACGATATTAGGAAAAAAGTAGGAACTATTGGCCGTTCTCATATTGTAGATAAGCGAGACCTATACAATATTGTTAGGGATTACGACTTGGATCGGGACATCGCACACAAAAATGATGCTTATAGTACCGAGATGTGGGTGCAAGAACAGATGAGTCTCAAGGACGACTCACCTGTGCTATACTTCAAAATGCAAGGATGTGAAGATGGCAGTTCTCTACTGAAAGAAGATTTCATGATAGTGATCATGACACCATATCAACGGGAGATAATAGCAAAGTACGGCAGTGAAAAAATTTGCGTAGACAGCACACATAAAACAACCGATCATGACTTCCAGCTGACAACAGTGGTCACTGTCGACGAATCTGGAGCTGGTTGCCCAGTTGCATTCTGTCTCAGTAACAGAATAGATACTGTGGCCATGTCAAAATTCTTCCAATCAGTAAAAGAAAAAGTAGGGCTAATTTCAGCCAGAGTATTCATGTCCGACGATGCCCCAGCGTACTTCAATGCCTGGACCACTGTCATGTCAAAGCCACAACACCACTTAATATGTATATGGCATGTGGACAGGAGCTGGAGAAACAACCTAAATAAGATTAAAAATCCCCTGAAGCAGACAGAAGTTTACCAGGCTTGCCGGGCACTTATGGAAATAATGGATATTGACAAATTTAAAGATTCTATGGAAACATTTTTATCCATGTGCGAGGATGATGCCGATACAGTAGATTTTGGCGTCTACTTCCGTAAATATTATGCTCAACGTCCCGAGCAGTGGGCGTTTTGTTTTCGGCTTGATCTGTCCTTGACTACAAACATGTATTTAGAAGCAGTACATAAAAAACTAAAATACAGCTACATGCAAGGCAACCAGAATAGGAGAGTCGACAAGTGCATCGGTGTTCTTATGCGTTTCGCAAGAGACATGATGTATGAAAAGATCATACGAATGGCAAAGAACAAGCCAACCTTTCGTATGGAACAGATCGCACATAGTCACCACCGAAGCAGGGATATTGAAGATAGTGGATCAAAGCTGCTGACCAAAATACCTGGACTGTGCACTCAGCGACACCAGGAAGAGGTCCATACACTGTATCAATTAGCACCTCGAACAATTGATCAGGATGTCCTTTGTCGTGTCCTGATTGTCTCATCTGCGTTCACCAATTCACATGTACTTGCGCGGACTACAAGATCAGAGGAAACTTTTGTAAGCACATACATGCTTCTATCCGCATGTCAAAAGAAAAATTTTCGCCTGCGGAAAATGAAGAAGAAGCCACTTTAGCCTTTGAAGACCACAACGGCGAAGTTATCCAGGCATTCCGAGGACAGTCAGGTGACATAGGAGATTCTGTGTCGACTTTGGCTCGTTTCAAAGCACTCCTTAATATTGCCGGTGACACTGCCAGTGCTACCACAGTTGAGGCTATATCGAATATGATACAACCTCTGGAAGGTATTATCCAGTATTTACAGCAGCATCCAGTTGACTCAGAAAATTCACATCAGTCTGGGCCACATTTTCCAAGATTGCCAAATTTGCCTAGCCATAAAAAAGTGGAACAACAACGTTTCCATTCAACAAAGAAGAAACAAACAGCATGCGAGCATAGATTGACAAAACCAACCGAACTGCAAAAGGCCTCTAATCAAGCAGCAATGGATAACGATGGACGGTCTAGCCAAGTTGTGCATACTGACTGTGACCATACATACTATTCTGCCTTATCAAAACCAAAATTGGTACAACTTACATTTACTAAATTGATTTTTTTTTATTTTAAGATCTTTGAAAATATTCAACTAAGTGCTTTTTAAAATTTCAGTGCAGAATTTTCCCACCAGAACAACCTCTTCGTACAATTTTTGAGATCCTTGGAATAACCAGAGGTACTTCGACTGATCAGTGGTAGAACAAAAATCGGAGGTTATTAAAGAAGTATTTGTTTAATATTTACTTTAGTATTTTACTCATGAAAATCTGGACTTCCGTTTCCAGTACCGAATGGTAAAGTACGCGTGGTTTTTTGTGCTATCTTTTTTGGTTTGAGCGACGAGTTTGCAGTTGTGATTGAGGCGAAAGGTGGTAAGGGAGGTCAGTGAAGTGAAGGGGTTGTGTGGAAGTGTGGGGAGGCTGTTTTGTAGGGTTAAAAGGGTTGGGAGGAAAGTTAAAAGTGATAATTTGGAGGTTAGTTGTCGAGGACGGAAAAGTGAGAGAGAAGATAGGGGACAGCAGATCGATAAAACAGGCCAGCATGTTTGTCACGAGGAGTCCAGTGGGCCCCGGTAGAGGGCAGCAGCA
>CAKNYM010033743.1:0-31081 GCA_932195095.1 Andricus curvator
TAAAATAGTTAGAGTTGCTGGTTCACAGAGTTTTTTTAACGATCCACATTTTTCCGTGTAGATGACAATTTTTGCACCAAAAAAAAACATTCTAATTTAAGGTTTTAGCAAATCCAGAAAAGAGATTGGTTTCATTTTTTGGCCAAAAAATGAAAAGAAATGTGTCATTTTGTGTAATATCTATTAAAATTCAATTCATCTCAATCAATTCAATTTCAATAATCAAGTCAAGCCTAAACGAATAATAAATAACTGTATTACTTATTTAGATGAAGAATACAATTTTCTTTTTTACGTCTAGGAAAACTTAGAATTTATAAATTTAAGGTAAGAAAAGCTAATAAAATAACATCTTCCATACTAATAAACCAATTTATTTTAAAATATAATCGATTAAGTTTCTGAAACACAGCTGGTTTCCCTCATCAGATCTTAAATAGTTTGAACAGATTTTGAAACTGTAAATAAAAACAGTTTTTACATTCGAGACTCTTTATCTTTCAGCTAAGACGGCTTCAAATCAAACTCAAACAATTTTACGAAAAAAAATGTAAAGGAATATTTATTTAAATAAATGGTCCATTAATAAAATCCCCAAAAGAATTATTTTTTGGTAATATTTTCCAACATTCCAACTTGGTCACAAAATATTTCTTTATAAAGTAGCATTTTATATTACTATTTTGTATCCAAAGTTACTTTTGAAAGTTACAAAAGTGGAAAGGCCACCCTTCAAAATAAAAAGTAAGCACTTTTAAAATAAAAAAATGAATTCTCTACCTCTTTACAGTTTTCAATGAAGACATTTCATGAATTTTAACTAGAATAGTTTCTGCAAAAATGTTTGGATATGAAACCGTTTTTAAAATGCGACAAATTAACGATGATTCAACAAATTTTTAGTTGATAGAATAATTAAAATTATTTAGAATATAGTTAGAATATAGTTAGAATATAGTATGAACCTTTTTAAAAAGTTAGACAAGAGGCAAAAAACAAGAGAACCTATTACCCTTATCCTATTACGCGAAATTGCTAAATGAATTGCATCAAAGGATGCCGTAAAAAAAGTGAAACCATTTTTGCCAATTAAACTACCGCCTTTATTGGTCTTGATTCAGAAATGCTGCTTTTTGTGTCACTTTTTGCTTCTAGATTTTAGTTCTTTTTCTGCTTTTATTGTTAGGGTATTTCTTAATTCTTACTTGACATCTTCCTTTGTCAAAACTGCAAAACATTATTCGTACTGACAGGAGAATGAGTTAGTATTTTTAAATATAATTATATGTGTATAAATATATTTATATATATATATGTATATTATATGTGTATAAATATAATTATATATATAATTATATAATATATAATAATTATGGCCAACGGCCATGCCACGCTGAAAATACCAGTTCTCGTCAGATCACTGAAGTTAAGCAGCGTTGGGCGCGGTTAGTACTTGGATGGGTGACCATGCGAGAATACTGTGTGCTGTTGGCATATTATGGGTGTGGTGAGCCCAAACTTGTAGTTATTTATAACTACAAGAAAACTATCCACCTAGAAACACTACCCGAATCGGTTAGTGTCACGCCTAACCTGAAAGGGAAATGGCTTAATGGTATACATACATACATTTAGAATTGAAAATTACTGCCAAAATTAATTTTAATTTGCGTATAGTGAAATTACCTAAATTTTTAAGAGTTGAACAGTATACATGTATATCAAATTTACTATGCAGCCTCTCAATTATACTATTTCATAGACCGAGTTTTTAGATTTACTATACAAATGAATAGTCAATGTATATTAAAATTGCAAACATTGTTAACAGTGTACAAAAATGATTTAAAAGAATATTCACTTTAAAAAAATGTTCACGCAATTCATGAATTGTATATTGTTACTCGTTTTTTTCAAAGGTTTCCTCTTTTTTCTACACCGGCAGTTATTTTATTGCTTTCGAAAACTTTTTCAGAGAAACGAGAAACCTTCAAAAAACATCAAAAATTATATATAATGCAATGTATTCGTGCCACATTCATAATCCAATAAAAAAACAGTAAATCTATTACACACTGTATAGCACCCTTCAATAGTAAGAGAAAATCCTCGTGCAACACATTGAGAATTTAATCTGGGGAATAAATAAAAAAATATCAGTTTGATTATCATTATCAATCTTTCAGGGTAGTAAACAGTTTGCAAATCTAATATGATGTTAGTACTAAGTGAATTATCACTCAGTACGATTAGCGAACGATTAGTGCAACGTTTTGCAAATTTAATATTTGTTAGATTTCGACTCGGAAGTGATAAACAAAATAATAATTCGTTTATAATTAATAACGTTTCCAATTGGAAACAGTTTGCAAATGTAATATGATGTTGGTAATAAGTTGTTTATCACTTAATACGATTTGTAAAATATTTGTAATTTTTCGATAGTTTATAAAAGTAACTGATTTGCTTAATTGCAATTTTATTATTATTTCCGGCTAGTGATTCACATCGACACGAGAAACTCAACTGTTTCACTCGACGTCGTTCGTTATCAGCCCCTTTTTCCAACGATCATCTCGTGTATTCATTTGTTAAATTTCGAATCGTATCGTCTCATTTTTCGAAAGACATCGAACGAGGTCCTTGAAAATAATCGAGGAACGTCACTTGTGACAGCCTTTCAGTGACAGAGCTCTGCTGCCAAAGATTATTTGGATTTAACGTTTAATTTAACGTTAAATCTGTTCATCTTCAATTTTTAATTTAACGATTAAACACAATCTGGAGAAGGATGGCAGAAGATACAAGCTATGTAGGGAAAAGAAAATCTACGGGGTGGATACATAATTTTAAATAAGGAAAAATACTGAAAAATAATACAAATACTAATAATAATGTATTCTTAGTAAAATCTAAAATAAGAAACTTATATAAACAATAAGAATTATCATTCGAAATTCATTTGAGATATATTTTTGAATATATTATATAATTCAATCTTCTGAGTAATAAACTGATGATTGATGAAGATTCATCTGAATCGAAATCAGTGACAAAAAGAAGGTGAAAGGAAGTTCTAGGAAGTATTTTTGAATGCGGATACACGGATAAAAAGAAGTTCGCGAAATGTAAGCCTTGCTCTGCACAAAAGTTGGAAATTATAATGAAAATAATGTATGGGAATACAACTGGAACTACCTGATATTTAAAAAAATTCCATGCTGAGGAATACAAGAGAGCCTTTTCTGATTGTGCAGACCAGCAGCCAAAATAAGTATTATTGATAAGCATTTAAAAATAATATAATTCAAATTTTACATTGTATCACTTTTAGCAAGAAATTCAATAATTTTAAAATGCATTTTGGATAATTTTTCAATTTCAATAAATTTCAAACAAATTGATATTTTTCAAAGAAATGAGAAGCCGAAAAATTAATTTGTACTCTCTTTGAAGCCTGTTTTAATGGAAATATGATTTTTGTAAGAATCTTACAAAACATTACTTTCAATGAAATAAATCTATTTTTGACAAAAAAAAGTAGTAAGCAACTTTCTACATTATTTTTTTCATACAGTAAATCGAAGATTAATATTATTAGTTTGAAACTAGCTGTGATTTCGATCTCGAGTGTTTCCACTTTGTTTGTATTTATAATTATATGGTGCTCATTTCACGAGCACTTTGCTTCCCGCTAGCAAATATATTTGCTTCCTCATAGAGGAAGCATTAGTTATTTTTTTCAATAATATACAAACCAAAGTCTTTATTTGCTCAATTTAAAGATAGAAATTTACAAAAAATACAAAATTACAAAATAATACAAAAAATGTTTTACATACAAAGACAAATCAGACAAATAAAATCTAGTATTCGAAATAATAATTTTTCGAGCTGGAAAAGGGAAAGGAAAAGTTCTGTCGCGCCCTATCCTTTTCCCAGCTTTATGATTTCCTTACAAAAATGGCCAGAATCACTCTATTTGAGAATTTATGATCAAAAAGTCTTTTCTATTCCTGCGTCAACTTTGAATTATGTCGATGAAAAAAGTTTTTCTGTTTAAAACTGATGATTCAGATATTATAAATGAGCATAACTTGACAAATCTTCAATAAAGTGGATTATTATTACAGATCAATCGATTCGCTTCGAATCAAGGAATCTTTTCCGTTCTTGCATTAATTTTGAATTCTGTTATGGAAAAAGTTTTACTATGAAAAGCCGTGCTTTCAAATATTATGCATTACCATAGCTTCCTTTCTCTTCAGTAAAATGTATCAATGTTATAAGTCAATCGATTCGTCTTGATTCAACACAACTTTTCTTTTCAAACATCAACTTTAAATTACGAGAATGAGAAAACTTGTACTATAAAGAATGATTTGAAAAATATATAAATTACTATAACTTCCCTACTCTTGAATTAAAGGTATTGACATTGAAGGTCAATCGATTCGTCTCAAACCAAGGAATCTTTCATATTGTTGCATCAACTTTGAATTATGTTGAAGAAAAAAGATTTACTTAAAAAAAACCGTATTTTCAAATATTATGCATTACCATAGTTTCCTTACTCCAATGAAATGTATTAATATTATAGGTCAATCGATTCGTCTCGAATCAACACATCTTTTCTGTTCTTGAATCAACTTTGCATTATGTGAATAAAAAAAGTTCAACTATAAAAAACCGATTTTCAGAATATATAAATAACCATAACTTCCCTACTCTTTGATGAAATTTATAAATTTAATATGTCAATTGATTCGTCTCGAACCAAGGAATCTTTTATATTCTTGCATCAGCTTTGAATTATGCGAATAAAGAAAGTTTTACTATGAAAATCCGATTTTTAACATATTATTGAGTGCTAAAAAGAATGCAATATATATTTTTAAAAATCCTTCGGTCAGTTTCAAGATATTAGTGAGGAAAATAAGCCCTCCATATTTCATCGAATTATCTGCAACCGTTTTCTAGTTATCGTGTTCACAAAAAAGCGTGACATCCACACACACACACACACACACATCCGGACAATTGCTTAGAACATTGTATTAGATAAATAAATTAGGGAGGGTTAAATTGAATTAATTAAAAAATTTTGGAAAATGTTACCATTACAAAGCTTCCTCTACGAGGAAGCAAAAAGGAAATTCAGTTTCTCAAGATGAAAAATGTTACTTTTTCTAAATTTAACAACAAAATAAAGTAGCATTTAGACCGAATACATTCTAAATCGGGAAGGCTGTAAACCGTGCATGCTGAAGTCACAAAATCGTTTCGAAACATAATATTTAGTTGTGCCACTTGAAAAATTAGGAAAAATAGTATCTTAGACCTTTTCTTCATCTTGCCTCTTTTTCAAAATGTTCGCTTAAGTTATTATTATTCAAATCGGCTGTAGTTGTATTTTTCTCAATTGAAAGACATTAAAACAATTAAAACATTCTCACTGTTCATGCTGATATAATATTATTTTAATTATTTTAATTCAATGGGCTACAATTGTTTTTTTAAAATTAAATTCAATTGGAACAATTAAAACATTATATTTTGTAATATTTTCTAAAAAAATGTAATGTGTAAATCTATAAGTTGAAAAAATTGTGTTTATGAAGTATTAGAAAATTGTATTGTTACAAGAAAAAGACAGTTGTAACCGAATTTATTGCATTTTTAGCGAAAATTTCCAGAAAAAGGGGCCAGAGAAGAAAAGTGTTTGCAAACTTTTTTTTACAATTTTCAAGTGGAAGAACTTCACTTTTTCAAATATCGTTTCGTTATTGAAAAAATACGAATTTTTATTTTCTATTGAAATAAACTCAATTTTCTCTGCTTTAAGATGTAGGCACAAGATAAATGATTTTTTCGATAAATGTACCCTATTAATACCAACTTAGAAAGAAAATCAAGAAAAAATAAAAAGGTGGCCTCGTTGAGAAAATGAAGGTTGAAGAGTTTCAGAAAAACGGCAACGATTTTTTTTTTGTAAAATACATTACCACCTTAAAAATTTGTAATACTCATAACTTAGTCAAAACATTTTTTTTTGTTCAAATAGCAAAATATGAGTCAACTAAAATCTCTTAAAAACAATATTAAAAAGAACATATTTTGTCTTAAACCGATTTGGTGACTTCCCTTCACAATGCCATGAGATCAATGATTTCCTCAACTTTCAAGGATATACAAGAAGCCGTAATCAAAACGCTACAAAAAATGTTTCAAAGATATCTTTCACTCTAGATAGTTGGACCTCTGTATAAAAATATGTTCGGAATAAACTTTTTTTCATAGAAAATATAAATTCTAAAAACTACGAAACTTCAAAGACTTTTTAGATTTTCTTAATTTAAAGAAAAATTTGATGAAGTTTCTCGAGTCCATTAGTCTGATGTATTTTATGAAACAAAATTTTATATTTTTGAATATCGCTCAGGTATGAAGGTAAAAGTTAGCTTTAACCTTGAGAAAAGGCCTTTTTTACGTCCATCAACTCATTTTATATTTATATTCATTTAAATATAGCAATATTAAAATTTTGGAAACGATCTTCTCGGTTGTTCGGTCAGATCGATCGATTTGACAAGAAGTTCGTTTTAACGAGATGATATGAGATGACATCTCGATTGACAAGGCGATGAACAAAAATATTTTTGGTCGTTTCTCGGATCGTGTCGCTCGAATGAATCACTATTACCGGCCGAGCAACGTTTTGCAAATTTCATAATTTTCAGATCCCAACCTCTCTAACAATTGGTACCTCAAAACGCAACCTTCGGAATTTCCGCTGAAATTTTAGGAGTCGAATGGAAAAAAATGTAACAACTTGAAAAACGATAATTTGCGAAATGTATTTAGTTTTGCAAATCATACAATAGTCTTTTCTCAAGGGATAAAAGCAGAAACAAAATTTTGAAAAATCTTTGGTATTTTCGCTCAGGAGAGATTAACAAAATATTAATTTGTTTATAATTAATAACGTGGCCGCATCATGAACGTTTTGCAAATTTGATACAGGATAGAGACTTGAGTATATATTTACTCACTCAAGTTTGCAAAATGTTTTGAATTTTCGTGGAACAATGAGGGGAAAATTTTACAATTTAATTGTTTTAAACAAATTGCCGACACGATGACGTTATGCAAAATTTTATTTTATGTTCAACATATGAAAAAAAACATACAATTTTTCTGAAGACCTTCGGAATTTTTGTTAATTGATTAGCTATTTCCACTAGTCTACTTTTCACGACATTGAAGTTTGCCACAGATATGGACTTGAAACTTGTGTAAAATCTCACATTTTTCTTACTTTTGAGTTTTTGAAATTACATTTCGAAATAAAAATAAAATCATTTCATATATTTATGTGACAAATAAGTTGAAGAAAAATGATAATTAAAATATTTTTCAGACGTCCTAAATTTGATTTCGATGAAGGTTGCTCCAACACGGGGTGGATTGGCAAGATTCTAATTTTTGACTATTTACCATAAGTGACATATCGTTGGAATCGCCAAAAAACATAGATTCCTAATATAATATTATTAAATTAATTATTGTAAAATTTAAAAAAATCATGTTACGTATTTCACTCCTCATTAGTACAAAGGACCCCCCGCAGGTAAGGGTCGGCGAAAGAGAGCTCAGAAGAGCAACCATCATCACGTACAAAGGACAGGGTCAATTTATTTGAATATTATCCTGGAAAAGGTAGGAGGAGCACCCATTAGTCGGATATGTATTGTATTTTGACCACTGGCGCAGTTCAGTCAGCGAAGGAAGAGGGCCCTCGGGCTAGCAGGTAAAACTCTGACCACTGGCGCAGTTCGTGTGCACCGGTTCCAGTAGGGGCTGCAAATAGGGTACCATAGGCATAGGACCACATCTTGAAAATAGGGTACTTTAGGGACCTTAACTGAATATAGGGTACAATAGGGGATATAAGGACCGGTCTGTGAGGCCTGAAAATTGAAAAAAAAAATTTTCCTACTTCATGATTCCATAGCCATTCTGCTGACCATCTTTCCACTGTCCCTGATAAATTCCCTGAATTAGATTATCCATTGTGCCATATCCATTTATGACTCCTTTTGAAAATTGTCCTTTATACATTCTTCCATTGGGCCACTCCATTTGTCCATATCCATCCATTTATTACTCCTTTTGAAAATTTTCCTCGATACATTCTTCCATCGGGCCACTCCATTTGTCCACATGAATCGTCAGTATCGGGTTTTCCATTGAACTAGCGACCTAACATTTATTTGCATGAAAAAAAAATTAGGAATAAGGGGCATTTCGAAAAATACGTACACACACCGCTTTTTCTATCATGACTGTATGTAAAATTAACAGGGTGACCAATAAAATTTTGAACAAAAATTCCAGCCTATTTCCCGGTTTTCCCGGTCTAAAATTACATTTTTCCTGGTTGACTTTTAAGCGCTTATTATAATTATTATTCAATTTGAAAAGTTCTTTTAAATCATTGGGGGAATGCGAGCCCTTGGTTCAATTAAGCTTGCGTGTATCGTTATAATACGTTTCTCATTTTATTACATTCTCATCCTATAATGAGAAGGTATTAGATTTGTGTAAAATTTACCGCTCCCCTCTCCCGTTTTTGTCAAATTTCCACGTTTTGAGACCCCCTGAACCCAAAAAACAGGTTTTTACAAAATATCTGTCTGTCTGTTAGTCAGTAGATTTTTAGATTGTTAGCACGATAACTTTCGAAAGAGTTGACAGATTGGATTGGGCTCTGGTATACTTCTCAAGTGTCCTAAAATGAAGGTCAAGTTCGTTAGTCAGTCATTTTGGATAAAAATTCCAAAAGTGAGCGCTTTTTCAAAATTTTTGAGACCACTTTTTTTCAAAATAAAAAATTCTATGTACGGATATTCGTGGTACTCAAAAAGACAAACAATTTATCTCAATGACTTTTTCTGATGAAACAAAAATTACTGGAGTTATAGCATTTACAAAATTCCAAAAAACAAACGAAAATGAACATTTTAAGCCAAACAACGCACGATATGAAAAAAATTCAAGAGAAGAACAATGTTTCTTTTTGCACACCTCACAATATTGTTATGAGACTTTTTTCAGTTTTCTTGAAAAATCCAGAATTCAAATTTTTATCGCACAAAAAAATAATGAAAAATCATAAATTTCATTTTGCGGTCAAAATGTACAAGATACGAAAAAAGATGACTTGACAAAAATTATGCAGTCAAAAAAGATCTAAAAATTTGTTAATAATCACTTTTTGATGGGACGCGTAGTTTTTGTTTCATTTGTAAAAAACTGATTCAAGAATAAAATAAATTACATTTTTGGACAAACGACACAAACCACGAAAAAAATGAATAGACAAAAATTGTTCACTCAGAAAAGAGCTACACATTTTTTATTAATCATTTTTTGATCAGATGCGTAATTTTTGTTTTAATCGTGCAAAATACCATTAACAATATAAAAAATTGTTGAAAAACGACGCAAGGGACGAAAAAAGATGAATAGACAAAAGTTGTTCAACCAAAAAAGATCTACAAATTTGTTATAAACTTTTGCTATGAAAATACGTTTAAAATAAAGAAATTAACTTTTTGGAAAAACGATACACGCTACAATAACATTTTATCTAACAAAATTTTTCGCCTAAATTACATTTACAAATTTTCTTAAAACCACTTTACGTTAGGATGCATATTTTTGGTTCAAATCGTAAAAAATAACATTGAACATAAACAAATTACAATTTATGGAGAAACGACACAAGTTTTAATAAAATGCATGATAACAAAACTGTTTTTTTATAGGATGCGCACTCACATTTCCAGGTTTTTCCAGATATATAAAAATTCCCGGACAATTCCAGGTTTTACAGGTAGGGCACACACTCTGGTATAATCACCATAAAATATGTAAAACACGTAGCGCGTCGCGAAAATTTTCTATAACCGCGTGACTGGGTATTCAAAACATAAACACAGAAGTGATAACGTTAGAACCGGTACGGTTGCATAACCTAAAAATACACAGGAATCACTACTGCGCATGGCAGAGATATCGGCCGACAGTGCATGTACGAACGACGTTCGTATACTTTCGTGTATGTTCGTTGATCATATGCGACTGTTGATGCTGGTTGCCACGCAACGACTCCCGAAATAGCCCATGCCAGTGTGCCGAGTTCAAAAGAGAGAAGGGATAAGAGATGAAAGATGATTGCATGTTTTTCAATTCACATTTTCTAGCATTTCAGGCGCGGACGAAGAAATGTTGGGGCCCGATTTGTCGTTAAACCGGTTAAAAGTCCCAGGTAGCGTTTTGAAGATTCACTTCTGTAGTTGAACATTTTTAAATTTTGATGAAAAATAGTGTTTTCTTGTTGTTGAAAATATATTGAATAAAAAATGAATCATTTCATTTTTTATTTAAAACTTAGATTTTATTGGTTTAAAATTCTCTTTTCGTTGCAAATTAATCGTTTTGTTTAGGAATTGATCTTTTGGGTTGAAAAATGATTTTTTAAATTTGTTTTTCTTTTCCTTGAAATTCAATCTTTTTGGTTAAAAATTCGCCTTTGCGTTGAAAAATCATTTCTTTGGCTGAAAATTTAAATATTTTT
Source organism: Andricus curvator (assembly GCA_932195095.1). Classification (NCBI taxonomy): domain Eukaryota; kingdom Metazoa; phylum Arthropoda; class Insecta; order Hymenoptera; family Cynipidae; genus Andricus; species Andricus curvator. The sequence goes on from CAKNYM010033743.1 coordinate 10,643, forward strand.
TTCTTTTGCTTGAAACTTCATCTTTCTCTGTTGATATTTTTTCAGTTGAAAAATGTTTTTTTTTTTTTAATTGAAAATTCATCTTTTCAGTTGAAAATTATTATTTTTTGTTTAAAATGCAACTATTGTATTGATTCTCATTTTTTTGGTTCAAACGGTTTAAAAATAGTTGAAAAATTAGCGACTTTCTCGAAAAATTACCGATTTTGTTGAAAATTATTTTCTGAACTGAATAATATTTAACTTCCTTTTTTCGAAAATTCATCTTTTTAAATTGGAAATTCGTTTCTTTCGCTAAACTGAAAATTAAACTATTCCATGTTTGGTTGGAAATTCATATTTTTTAGTTGAAATGCAATGTATTATCGTGAAAATTCGTCTTTTTTGGTAGACTATTATTCTCCTTGTTTGAAAATAGTTGAAAATTTACCGATTTTGTTTGAAACAAATTTGTTTGAAAAGTTATTTTTTTAAATATACCATTTCTGGCTAAGAATTTAACTATTTTTTTAAAAGTTATTTGTTGTTCGTTGCAAGAAAATTTAAAAAAATTAAAAATTTGTCTTTTTGGTAGACAATAATTTGATTAAAAATACATATTTTTATTAAAAGTTCATTGTTTTCATTCAAAAATTAAATGTTTTGTTGAAACTTCGTTTTTCTTTTTGGAAAATTATCTATATACTGAAAATGCAACTATTATTATCAGTCATAATCGCTGGAGGAATTCCATTGACACTTGATAATAAATTTCTGAGAGAATTTGTATGATATGACATATATTCAACTCCGATATAAATTAAAAAAGTTATATGCTCTTATACATTTAGAAAATTTAAATAAAGTAGAATATATTTTTTTTTTAGAGTAAGGAATTTTAATCAACATTTTTATTAGATATAGAATATCGAAAACAATTCAATGCCATTTTTCGATTACAGTGATTAGACCAAAATTCAAAAAGTTGGAGCGGTAGACCTGTTACGTTGGGGCCCAATACTCGCAAATATTACTAAAAATCAAATATATGATTTAATATATCTTACCAAAAATATTTTTCTTTTGGCAGAAAAAATATTTCAATGCCAACATTTTTGTTTTTTTAACTTTGGACGTATTTCAACGTGCAAGAAAAAATATTCATAATAATGGTGAAATGCTGATGCGATTTTATCGAAATTTTTCGATACGTTTTTTCTTGCTAGCCACAGGGTAGACCGTCTGGTCAATCGCTAGGTATGGGCTGGTCAGCCGCGAGTTATTGGCTGGCTGACATTTTGGGACACAAATTCCCATTGCTTGGGAAGAAACTTTATTTTCTTAATGAATTGGAATAGAATCATTTTTCACTATGAGCGTCTGTAGTTAAACAAATTTCATTATAGACACCCTGTAACTTTTTCGAAATATGTCAACAAAATTTACTTATCGAATTTTTTATGTTCTTGGCTATCTGATCAGCGCCAAACCTGTGCAGACCAGACTGTCAAGGTGTTAAAAAAAGTCTTGCTTTGATAGTTTTGTTCTTCGCCCGCTAATCAGTGCCAGTTTGGGGCTAAGCCAGACCTTCCAGGCCGAACTTAGAATTATTGTCGTTCTTGGCTAGCTGATCAGCATCAAAAACCATGTACCAGGACAGTTTGTAAAAATTCTTGTCAAACTTTTTGGTACATGACAAGAAGGCATGAAAATTGTCCTAATGGCATTTGTAAAAAAAAAAATTATTAGCAGTTCGAACTGGAAAGTTTATTGCCTCACTACCCGATTCGGGTAGTGTTTCTAGGTGGATATATACTACCAGTGTGGGTCCACTACACCCACGACGGGCCAACAGCACGCGGTATTCCTGCACGGTCACCCATCCAAGTACTAACCGCGCCCAACACTGCTTAACTTCAGTGATCTTACGAGAACTGGTGTTTTCAGCGTGGTATCGCCGTTGGCATTTGTAATCTCAAAGAAAATCAAAAAAGTTTTATTCCTTTCAACACTTTGAATATTGTCAAAATTTTTAATACATTATTGTTAATTTTGATTTATTTTTTCCTTTATTTTTAAAAATATGTAATAGAATTTTTTATTATTTATCTTGGTTCTTGATTTTTTTTAAATTTGCATATTCATTAATTCTACGATGTTTCAGTTGAAGTATTTGAAAGCGAAAAGAATGTAAAATTCGTATACATATTCAATAAACAGGAAGCAGTAAGAAGGAAATTTCAACAAAATAGTTAAGTTTTGAACCAAAGAAATAAATTTTCAATTATAACGATGAAACTTTAATAAGAAAATTAAGTTTAAACCAAATAGTTGAATTTTCGACTAAAAAGAAGAATTTTTAACCACTAAGGTTAATTTTGTACCAAAAAAGAGGGATATTCAACAAAATATATGAATTATTTCTAACCAAAAAGAGAAATCCACAATAAGGACATTTAAACAATTTATATGAATTTTTATTAGCAAAAATTGCGGAGATTATTAAATCTTACTGCTACTGGAAAAAGAATTTTAGGAAGTGTGCGTTTAACTGTTTTTAAATACGAGAGAATTGAAGTTTACTATAGTCGAGCTTGTGCGGCTAAAAACAAAAGGAGGGCTACCGGCAAACTTTACAAACGGTATACTAATTTGACGAAATCCTTTAAGAAATCCTTCAAGAAGTCATCCAGTGAAATTCAGACTTCTAAAAAACTGAAGAAAACGCCCGACCAGAAGAAAAAATTGGATGAGTTGAGGGTGATTTCTCCAGATAGCCCAAATTTAAGGCAATTGTGTTCTGAAAAGTATCGTTCGTGATTCCTGTGGACTGACGGCTTTTCTTTTTGAAACTCGTTACAAAAACATTACGCTCGTTTCAAAAAGGCCGTCTGTCCACACTAGTCACGAAATGTACTATTCTGTGATTTTATTTCTCTGTATTTTACACTGATTGTTTGGTACCTCTTCGGAGCTCGTCTACGGATAAGTCGCCCAGCATCGCCAATTGGTTGCGGGGGTCAGACCTTAGCCGTGACGGTGACCCGGGCCTTACCGGCACAACATTTCTCTTTGTCTGTGCCCAGCGGACACTGTTATATAACTGTGATGTAACAGTTCTAGAACGGAAAAGAAGAGGTTCTGGAACAGGTTAAGAACATACTTAGACCATGGTCCGAGTAATGTCGTCCCCAAATGGATGTAGCAGTTCTATAACGCTGTTACAGAACCATGTTCTGTCAGAGATCTGTAACAATTCTGGAACAGCGTTATATGTCAAAAAATATATTCAGAACAATTTAGGAACAGTGTTACAGAATAACCATGTTCTGTAATAGTGCCGTAACATATATGTAAAAGTGTTACGATGTAAATTTGTTCTGTAATCGTTCTGTAACAATTCTGGAACAGCGTTATACGTGAAAAAGTATTTTGAGAACCATTCAGGAACAGAGTTACAGAGGAACATTGTTCTGTAATAACGCCGTAATACATATGTAACAGTGTTACGATGTAAATTTGTTCTGTAACAATTCTGGAACAGCGTTATATTTCAAAAAGTATTTTTAGAACAATTCAGGAACATGGTTACAAAGGAACATTGTTCTGTAATAGTGCCGTAACACATATGTAACAGTGTTACGATGTAAATTTGTTCTGTGATCGTTCTCTAACAATTCCATAACAGTGTTACAAGGACATGTAACAAAAAAATGTTTTTTGTATTATTTCTGCACTTAGTTTATATTTTAGATAACACAATTTCACACGCGGTCCTCTATACATATAATCACTCGCTTAAACCCGTTGAAAAATAGCACTCGCTGGGGATTCGAACCCTACCTAAACTACCTAACTCGAATGTGCCTAGCCGATGCCTTAGCCAATTGCGCTATCGAAACGCTTGAACGTTCATGACAAAATCTCGGCCATGCATTTTCGCTGAAAAAGCCAGGGTAATCTCAGGAATATATTCATTATTTTTTGATTTGAGACATTGTCCCCTATTGTCGGCACAACGGGCACAACGGCCAGAACAGTGTGACCTGTATTTTCAGTTCCTGGAAAACGTGTGACATTCTAGTGACATAACAGTTCCATCACTCTGTTCTATATTAGTTACATCACAGAATTCTAGAACTGTTACATATCCTTACAGTAACAGCGTCACCGAACAATGTGACCTTTATGTTCCGTTCTTGGAACACGTGTGACATTCTAGTGGCATAAAAGTTCCATCACTCTGTTCTATATTAGTTACATCACAGAATTCTAGAACTGTTACATATCCTTACAGTAACAGCGTTACAGAACAATGTGACCTTTATGTTCCGTTCTTGCAAACACGTGTGACATTCTAGTGGCATAACAGTTCCATCACTCTGTTCTATATTAGTTACATAACAGAACTCCAGAATTCCAGTTAAATTCCAGTTACGTATCCTTACAGTTACAGCGTTTCAGAACAGTGTGACCTTTATGTTCTGTAATTGTTATGGCACACGATTGTAACAATGTTATGTCTAAATGTTCCCTTTTTGTTATGTAAAATTTGAAGAACGTGTCAGCTGGGTGTGGATATATTTGTTGTTTTTTCTTCGGGCACCCAACCCGGAGCTCGTCAACGGATAAGTCGCCCAGCGTCGCCATTTGGTTCCGGGGGTCAGACCTAAGCCGCGACGGTGGACCGAGGCTCTGCTGCCAAATATATATTTGCATGTTCGTGTCTGTTTTGCCCGCGTACTAAATAATTATATCCTTTTCGCGTACAGTCGTAATTATTCGCGTGGGCAACAAACTTCGGTTCCGAATTATTCTCGATCATATATAGTTTCGGTGCATAGGCACCGGATTTCGGTTCCGATTCATTTCCTTCGTACATTGTCTCGGTGCGTCAGTATCGAATTTCGGTTCCAACCTCAATTCTCTTCTGGACATTCCCCGTTTCTTTCGGTACCTTTAGCAGCAGCGTCGGGTGTTTCACGTGGCTCGGTGCACCAACACCGAATTTCGGTTCCGAACCAAACTTCTTATGGGCATTTCCCTGGTTCTTTCGGTACTCTTAGGAACGTTGTCGGACGTTCCCACGCGTCTCTGTGCATCGATACCGAATTTTGGTTCCGAAATATATTTTCCTCTAGGCATTCCCCTGGTTCTTTCGGTACCCTTGGGAGTATTTTCGGGCGTGCCAACGCGTCTCTGTGCGTTGGTACCGAATTTCGGTTTCGAAATATATTTTCATCCGGGCATTCCCCCGGTTCTTTTGGTACCCTTGAGAGTATCACTGAGCATTCTCACGTACCTTGTTTCTTAAGCAACGAACTTCGGTTCCTCAACCAGACTCCCTTTGTCCGGCTTCCGGAAACATCTTCTTTCTTAGGATTCACCGGGTACTCCGTACTCGTTTTGCTCCAACTCCATGACACGTTCTCATCAGGATGCCCGGTGTGCGCCCGGCAAGACCCCTGTTAGAATAGACTTGTCAACCTATCGTGCTCGCGGGTCACTTCCCCGACCGGACGTCCCTCGACCGTCGACGTCAGCATCGAAGACATACGAACGTCCGAGTCAGTGTTACCGTCCATACCCGTACCGGAATTAATTTTTTCGCCCCTATGGGACCTTCCCCCAACTCATTGTTCGCCAGTCCGGACGAGGTCTTGATTCCGATTTGTGGCTCCCCGGAGAAATTCTCCCCGTCAAAACCTAACCCCGTCGATCGGACTCGGCGCAATTTGTTCTCCAGCTAGTTTGACTAGGCACATCCCCACTAACACCCCGCTTGAGAAAATCTTCTTTCTCACGTAGCGTAACGTAGTTGTCGACTAGTTCGCCTAGGCACATCCCTACTACCGCCCGCTTGAGAAAGTATCTCCTTCCTCAACGTAGTGTAACGTAGTTGCCGACTAGTTTGCCTGGATACAGCCCTACTCCCGCCCTATCTGTGAAATTCCCACCGACTATCAATAAACATTATTCCAATCCCCCCCCTTGAACTCAGCCCCCACCCATAAAAAGGGGAAGTAAACAAACGACCATCAACAACTGGAGGTTCATTCGAGAAGAAGAAACGATTAATGAGTTTACTGCCTCACCTTATGATAGCAAGGAAAGACGCAATATCAGACTATAATTATTGGGATGATCCAAATGAGCCAGTTGACCGTCTTCGTTTACTGTTGGCATCACAAGCAGCAGGCAAGCCAAGTCACAATAATTAAATAATTTCCATCATTAAAGATTTGCGGGAGGTTCAAATGATATATTAAGAGAGTGCAGTTGAATATAACGTCAGTGTTGGGATGAGCTTTAATGTGTTCAGACATACTTGGCAGTTAACCTTTGCACCGTGTCAAGCTTCTACTTGTCAAAATTGTTTAAGAGTTTTTTCACGAGTAGATAACTTGAAGAGACATTAGATGTAGTCGTGCAAAAAAGCACGGATTCTCTTTTTCGACATGAATTGCTATGATAAATCTAACAGCTATGAAGTTATTCCTCTCAATCTGTCCCATGATATTCCGAAAATCATTCAAAGTTTTAGCAAGAACAATTATGAAATTGATGATAGTAATAGCTCAGTTATTTCAGAGCTGCATGAAGTCCTAAAGCAAAAGTTTGCTGCCCTCAAAGAGAATTCAATACCAGAAAGAATGAAGTTGACACGTCCAAAGGTACGGTACCAAATATGCACCGAAATAAAACGTAAATATCATTCAAATTTCAATGTGAGGAAGAATTTGGGGTTTGAGACTCTGAATAACGACGCTTCAAGCGAAAAATTTAAGCACAATGTCAAAGTTATGAAGAAATGATGAGCATATGGATAGCATGTAGTGAAATACAAGGAGGAGGAGGTCGAGGATGTTAAGGATTAGCATGAGATAGATCAGGAAAAGGAGGAAGACAAGCTAAATGAGGATAAGATGGATGAAGAGGAGACAGACGAGGAAGATGAGAATAAGAAGAAGGAGGAGAATGAAGATGAGGTATATTTGTATATTGATTCATACGGATCCAAATGATCTTGTGTATGAGCTGCAGTTTTGTATTAATAGGAACTATTCACTACCAAGCCCTGAGTGTCAAGCAATAATTAATAAATTGTGTCAAAAACATATAATATATTAGTGAATACTTTTATAAATCTAGGTTAAGATTCTTTATAATGAATGTGATCTGTTAAAATTAGTTTAAGTTTGACGTTGCATACAAATTGATAGTCAATTAATAAAACTGTGTATTCAGACCCAATTCCCTCTCCCTTCACTAAAAAGTTAATAGGATTAGTTTCAATAATTTATAAATTATTCTATTCAGTTGAAAGTTATTTTCTGATTAGGTTCAGTTTAAGTAGTTATAAATTACTTTAATTAGTATCGTACGATCATGACAGAAACTTCATACTGCGCATGCGCAAATTATCATGCACTGAGCAGCAAGACTGGATGCGTGCACCACAGGGTTGGTTAGTTACGAACACTTCTCAAATTTTAATATATAGTATTCGAAAAAACCAGTAAAGTACTTTCCAAGATAGCGGACATACACTTAACCTCACTTTGTTTTAATTGATTTTTTTCATGAAATAATTTCTTTACAATAGCCATAAAGTCTGAGAGCGCAAAATTCAAATTGATAACATGTAGGTTGATCCAAACTATAATATTAGATTGCGCATGCGCAGGGTTTCAAGCAGAGTCTAGTGAGGTAGATCACTGACATCTTCTTCCACTATTTGGACCAAACCTCTCAGTTTCGAAACGATAAGTATGAATTGACGTTCGAAAACCATCGGACCCTCTCTGTCTACCTCACACGATAGAAAGAGATGTTTTGAAACCTTCGTTTCTAATTCGATCGCACCTCACTGTCTATCTCACATGGCAGAACGAGAGGTCCGATTGACTTCAGCCTTCAGCAGTTTGTCGGTAAGGTACGGACAGACTGAGTACTGACTGATTTCACAGTGGTGCTATCTTTTATTGAAAGCTATTTACCCTTGATTGATAAGGTAGGCTCCTGATATAGCGACTGATCTATGGCTGGGAATGTGCATAATTACTGGCCTCCCTCTTATACCGACCGATGGTAAAACTGTTTTACCTATCAATGGTTACTTAGCATGAAGCAGAACCTTATCATACTAACTTAGCAGGAATCTCCATTACCAACCTCACTATTTTACTAAATCAGCATGAAACATCACCTCAAAATTATCGAACTCTCTATTTTACCGTGCAAGGCTATCTCAGCAGGAAACAGAATCCTCCCTTCGTCGGTGGCGCCATCTGTTGGTGTCGGTAGCTTCCGAAAACTTAACAACAGTATCTCTAGTAGAAGGAAATTAGAAATACAAAATCAAGTATAAGCATTTGCTTTCTGTTTCAAAGGGAACTTTTATTTACCCAAAAAGTCACAAAACTAAGTTTTGTAGGGGGGGGGGGGGGGGCAGGGGTTTATGTTACTTTTTTGCTTTCATTTTACCTCCCGCTTTTTGGAAATTTAAAATTTTCAAAAATTCAAAAAGATTTTAAACAAATTTTAAATTTTATTTTCCGATATTTTCGATATTTAGAAACATCTAATAGTTAGTATTTTTATGAAATACAAATTTTTATTAAATTCATAAATTACAGTTAATCTTCGATAATACGATCCTCTGTAATACGAATTTTCGATAAGTCGAAATTTTTTTCGGCCCTGGCTGAAAGTGGCAAGTGTGGAGTTGACGATTATTGAAAAGGTGGTGCTGCTCATACAAATAATGACTGTGTACTCGTGCAATTCTGTGTTAAAAAGGACGAAGGTCTGAACGCTTTAGAAATTATGGAAAAAAAACGTATAAAAAACTATCTTTGAGTGAGAAAGCAAAACTTATTTAATTTTTCGTGAAAGGAGTTAAAAGAAAAAGAATATTGCGCGTGAAGACATCTCGCTCTTCTTTATTGGAAACATCGATGGTGGAATAAATTAAATCCGCTCCAAACCAGAATATTCCCTTCTCTGGTCCTATTGTACAAAAAAAGCTGAATTCTTAACGTTAGAATACGTCAAATACGTTAGAACGTTAACAATAATAAGAGAACTAAGAATAATAAGAGCACGTTAGAGAATATTTCGAGCCGCCACTTATTTCATTCCTTAGAATCTCGTTACCATGTAGCTACGGTGACAGATATCTATCCCAGAGGTCCGTAGGAAGCAACGCCTAAAATCCATGCTATCACATCCTGCCTTTTTGTCGCGGATCGGGATAGGAAGACGACGTATTTAGTTGACACAGAAGCAGACCTTTGCATGAATTTTAAACCAAACAGTTTAATTTTGAATCAAGTGGATTAATTATCTACCAAAAAGTTGAATTTTCAACCAAATAAATGAATTCGTAAACAAACAGTTAAATTTTCAACCAAGAGAAATAACAAAAGCATCGTTTCTCAAACTAAAAAAGAAATGTGTCTTGCAAATTTACTTCAAACGTAGGTATCAATTGTTTATTTTTTAAACAAATGTAGGTAACACTCAAATCAATTGAGTATTTTTCAATTTAAATTTGTTTCTTTCATCTGAATCAGCTACAAATATCTCAGAAATTGCCTGCTGTTATGACATGTCAGAGTTAAACAATAATCGTACACAATTCAAACAAATTTAATGAACAAAAGTATTTCTTGGACTTTCTTCAGTTGATAAGCTCTGGTCTTTTGCAGCAGAGTCAACTGTTGGTATCTTCATCATGTTTGTTGCAATTATACCAATATCAGTAAGCCCAATATCATACTGGTCATATAGAAAAAAAATACAAATAATACATTCATTTATTAAATTCATTAAAAAAATACACATGTACTCCAATTGGAAAGTACATATAACTGCAAAAGACATCGTCAACATACTATCAATTGGCTCTGCTGAAAAAACGAACTTTATCTAATGAAAAATTTCCAAAGAAAAACTTTGCTTATTAAATTTGTTTAAACAATGTGCAATATTGCCTAACTGAAAATTATCGCAGCATGGACTATCTCTCAGATGTTTGCAGCTAATTCTGCTGGTAAAAGGAAACAAAATTTATGTATTGAAAAATGCTCAAATAATTAATTTGTTACTAACTTTGTCTCAACAATAAACAATTGACACATAAGTGTAAAGTACAACAGGATGACACATTGGCAACGTACGAGTTATTGATTCTGCTGAGAAAACGAGACTTATGTACTCAAAAATCGTCAAACAATGCGTTTGTTTATTAAATTTTTTTAAATAATACAGGATTGTTGTGCCAGTGGAAAGTATCAGAGTAGAAGGTAATGGATGAAATATTTATAGCTAATTATCCTGAAAAGGCTATATTTATCTGATTTAAAATGCCTTGGTTGCGTATTTGTTTATTAAATTGCTATAAACAATTAAGAATCACATTTTTGTTGCATATACATTGCAATACATTTCTTTTGGTAAATCGCCCCTTGATAATGAATGCACATACAAATACAGTCATTGCATATCCCACAGCAAATGGTGAGTAACTTGGGAACACTGGCGAGTCCTCCGCTTACCGCTCCTGCCCATCGCCGCCTGTATGCTACCGTGTACTCCATACCGCGCACCAGCTTCAAGCGGAAAAATACATTCCATGTTCAATTACAAAAAAGAAAAACAAGAACATTTTCGGAAAAAATCTTTCTGAACAAAACGGTATAATTGCCTTTAGATTATGTAGTTAAAATATTACGTTCAACAATTCATCCCTTTAGACGTAGTTTGGCAGTAGCGAAATTGACAGCCGCTTGAAACGCCTTAAAGCCACACCCGCGTCCCAAAAACATGCCAAGGAACTTGCATGCTGGACGCAGGACGCGTCATGAAGAATTATTCAGCTACGGGACTATGTGGTATCAAGAGCTTCTGGTGGAAGAAGTTTCCTTCAACCCACCAGCATCAAGCCCGCATTTTCACCTCATATCTAAAGTCGGAAGAGCCTACTCTGGAGTGTTCGGTGGAAGGGCGCACAGTACTCCTTCCAAAGATGGGCAACTTAGTTGACCCGAAGAATTACAGGCCAATCACTTGTCTGAACACACTGTAAAAGATCTTCACAGCTATCCGAAACGTTAGGATTGTACGGACAGTCAGACCTGTGTGGCGAGAAACGTACGAACAACGCGGCTCAAAGAAAGGCGTAGCAGGATGTCGGGAGAACCTGCTCATCTATAGATGTGTCTGCAAAGACGCAGCATCCTACCAGCGCTTCTCATCGATGGAATGGATTGATTACCGGAAAGCTTTTAATTCAACCTCCCATAGGCTTATCATATGCCTGTTGCAAAGCTTAAAGGTTCATCCGCATATCGTGAGATGCATAGAGAGATTGCTGCCGGTTTGGAGAACGAGATTTACTATCTCATCTGGAGAACATCGTGTGACAACTAACACCGTCGCCTTTCAGAGAGGTATATTTCAGGGAACCATGAGCCCACTCCACTTTTGCCTCACATTATTGCCACTATCTCTTGCACTCCGTCATTCCAAAGGGTACTTCTGCGAAAAAACTGGAATTCGAAAGCATAAGGTCACTCATGTATTTTACACGGATGATCTTAAGATCTTTGCTAAAAATAAAAAGCAACTACACATAGCTCAAGGTATGGTCGAAGTATACACTCAGGAGATTGGAATGGAATTAATGTTAGAAAAATTCGTCAAGGTTTATTTGAAGCGAAGAATACTTAATGGCATCCCCAAAGGCTCTGCGCTTGTTGATAGAAGCGCAATACGAGACTTAAGCGCTGAAGAGACTCATACATACCTGGGCGTGCCACAGAGCCGCATTCAGGACGTCACATGATTATTCTGGGCACAGCACATATAGTCACAAACGGAAGAGACCCTCTTCTTAAAATGGCCAGGAAGCAAGAAAAAGTGAACAAAGGAGCGTGTCTATACAAAGCATCGGAGGTCAGTCGATATCGTATTAGGTAACTTTTGCTTTTCTTAAATCACCCGGATTGAAGTCGGACACGGTGGGTTTCATTTTGACGTGTCAAGACGGTGTCATATTCACTTTTGCATAACGTCGCCACATTTTGAGCCAAGACATTCCCGATTATAGCTGCAGAGCGTGTCATGCACACCCCGAGCATCTAGGACACATACTCTTTACTTGTCCATCTCATGCGGGAACGACTTACATCCAAAGGCACAGTGCGGCACTAAGAATGCTTTTTTTTTACTATTTCTGTTACTTTTACGGCATTAGCTCTAATACCACTTCGCCGTTGTCATCCTGATCATCGGTGCTCTTGAAGGTGCCAAGCTTCCACTAGTTAATGACCTGACAAGCATTCCTGCGTGTCAACAAAATGCTACGATACTTGCGCGAAAAATGCAGAAGGCGGTCGTCCTTGGTTCACTCCGTGTACCAATGGGGCACGAGACTTATACCGAATCATCATATTGAACAGCAGTGAATCACACATATGGCCACGTCTCGCGACGGTGAGATGGGTGGTCATAAGGAACGATGAAATCTCAACGACAGGCCGGCAAAACCCTCGTGTGTCTTGAGGACACGAAACGACCCAATGATTACAGCTTTCTGCATCTATCTCGCAAGCGCCTTGCCATATTTTTGGCATGCGGGTATGGCTTTAAGGTTACAAACCAGTGCTAGTTTCGCACCTCCGAGAGCACCGAATACGAGGACAATTACTCTAACTAACTCTACTACTAACTTCTCCTTGGCAGTGTTATCGGACAGAGCCGAGAATTCGACCATGAATATAGTTCGTTTGTCGAACTCTTGGAGAACGATGTCAGGCCTCTAGTGTGCAACGGAGACTGCTGTCTCAAAATCGCAGTTCCAGAAAATTTGGCACTTCTCGTTCTGGACAATTGACTCTGTCTTTCTCAGAGCGTTTAGCAGGGCAGGGTCGCGGTCAACACCGTAAGAGCGACAAAGCTGAAGTAAAGTAATCCTAGGGCCGCATCATGTCTGTAGAGATACATCTTTCCCGCGTGAGTGGGACACTCAGATAGTACGTTTTTTGTAGGTGCTCATCGTCTGTATGATATTCTCTATACCTATCGCTGGGAACTTCTCAACACAAATCGCGGTCTCGGCATCCTGGCATGCGCAAATAAAACCCTCTGTACCCGAATTAGGCTGTGATGATCTGAGGAAAGCAAAAGGTTGCTCTTTCGATAAGGACTGTTTTCTACATTTCTGTGAAAGTTTCTGTGCATTTTCTTGTTGAGTAGTTGTTGTCGGAAATTTTCTACCCCTGCTTCCTTTACTTTGGCTTTTACAACTAAAGCATACTCTGCGTCTTTGTAAAGGAACGCTCCTTTGCCAATCATCTCGTGTTTTCGGACCATTTTTAGGAGAGGATCTTTACCATTTGCAATGATGTAAGCTGTACTTAGAACAATTCGGTTATGAAGTTGCATATGCATGATCTTACGTTTAGCGATATCAAGGGCTGTAAGCTCGTTCCTCGTCTATTGAACCACCCAAAACGAGTAGAGTATAACCGGGATGGCAAACATGTTAGTCGCAGATATCTCGTTCAACGCCGGTAGATTTGAAGACTAAATCTGTCGAAGAATATGCTTGTATCTACTTCGAAGAGACTCCTCAACTGATGTTACGTCCTGAATGCGGCTTTGAGGCACGCCCAGGTATGTATAGGTCGCTGCAGTGTCAAGATGTCTAATAACACTTATATTCACAAGCTCAGGGTCATTGGGAACGTCAATAATCTCTCCTTTTTTCAGATAAATCTTGACACAGTTGTTCAATCCAAAGTCCATACCAATCTCTCCTGTGTACTTCTTGACGATATTTAACCCTTAAAGTTATCCCTGGGGTCTTTTAGACCCCGCCTTTTCTAATCGTGAGTTATTTTTTCCATTTTTTGTTTAGTTTTTAATTTTTTTTTCATATGTTACCATTAAATATATATATTAACTAGTTCTATCTTATAAAGGATATAAAAAAGTATATCTAAAAAAATGTTCGTGCAAAAATATTAAAAATCCTTGTTACAATAATGAAATTTCTGCTGGGGTCTAAAGCGACCCCTCTCATTCTTTATTTTATCACAGAGAGTGGATAACTTTAAGGATTAAAGCTCTCTGAAGTTTGCTTTTACCAAAAACATAGATCTTCAGGTCATCTATTTAAAATACATGAGTGACCTTACGCTTGCGATAATGAGTGTCGCCGCACAGGTATCCAGGAGCCCTGAAAGACTCCCCTCTGGAAGGTGACGTTGTTCGTTGTCACCCGATAATTCCCAGTTGAGATAGTCAATCTAGTTTTCCAAAGGGGCATCAATCTCTCTATGCATCTTACTATATGTGGAGGAACCTTCAAGCTTTCTAACAGACAGATGGTGAGTCTATGAGGGCTTGAATCGAAAGCTTTCCGGTAGTCAATCCAGGTTATTGATAGGACGCGCTGATAGGATGCTGCGTCTTTGCAAACGCACCTGTCAATTAGCAGGTTCTCTCGGCAGCCTGCTACATCTTTTTTCGAGCCACGTAGTTCGCACATCTCTCCATACACAGGTTCAATTCTTTGAACAATCTTGTTATTTAGTACAGCTGTGAATATTTTATACAGTGTGTTCAAACCAGTTATTGGCCTGCCATTCACTGCGTTGGACAATTTGCCTTTTTTAGGTAGGAGTATGGTGCGCCCTAACACCAGCCACTGCGGAATAGGCGTTTCCCACTTTAAATTAGAGATGTATATGCGCGCCAGATGTTGGTATGTAGAAATAAACTTCTTCCACCAGAAGTTCTTGACACCATCTGGTGTTGCAGCGGAAAAGTTCTTCGTGCCACTAAGTGCTTTTTTCACTTCTTCGGCAGTGATTGATGGACATTCCTTCTCAGATGTTATGAGGTTGTCGCGAAACTCCTTGAAGCAGATGATATTGTCAGTATCTTCTTTCAACTCCAGTGATTTCGGGATCTTGTATACCTCTCTTAAAAAAGTCTCTACCTCGTTGGTCTACATCGACTGATCTTCCACATTTCTGTGGAAGATGCCGCGCATCCTCTTGTCGAGGAGCTGTTCGTGGAAGTTTTTCTCCTGTGCTTTCTTAATCCGGGCCTTCAGGAGTGAGTATTCAAGATGGATAAGATTTGATGCATTTTGCTCACCCCTAATATTCAAGTCAAGGCCGAGTGTTTCAGCAGCCTCCTCCGCTGCTTTGTACAGAAACGCCCCTTTTCCCACTTCTTCGTGTTTCCTGACCATTTTAAGAAGAGGGTCTTATCCACTTGCAACTATACTATATGTGCTGTACCCAGAATAAGTATGTTGTGAAGACATTCAAGATTCAATATTCCGCGACCACCTAGGCGGCGTGAGATGTAAAGTCGCGGAACAGAAGACTTAAGGTGCATGCTCTTGTTCATGTGCAAAACCTTTCGCGTCCCGATATCAAACATCAACATTCAGTTTTCTCCCAAGCCCAAAGATCTGACTGAACTGGATGATGAGCTTCGTGGAGATTTTTCCGAAGAATCCGACCTCTGGACTATCAATTGTAGTGTGTACAATGCAGCGAGAACTTTGGCAGATGCAAACCGTAAAACAAAACCAACGGTTGATCATAAGACCAAAAGACAATGCATCAACTTAGCACAAAGATAGGCTGGACAAGACAGTACGTGTCCCGCATTCAGTGTGTGATTGACTACATAACATCTGGCAGGACTTTCACTGCCAAGGTTCGACAGTTCGCAAACGAACTGCGGATCCGTCATCACACAATCAACAAGTCAAAGCTACTGACCATCAGGCAGCATATTGTTGACAGAATACGAGTACTATCTAATGCTAGGAGGAGTCTAGAGCGGAGAGAGAGGCGGGTCAGAGAAAATCAACAATTTTCATCTGACCCATCTTGACTCTTCCAAGACCCTCCAGTTACTGTCGACCATCCACCCAAACCGGAGGAGGTCGAAGCATTTTGGAAAGAAGTCTACGAAGTCCAACATCCACTTGAAGAAGGCTCAAAGAACATAAATAGCTTCAAGGAGCTGTGCAATGCCCTCATAACAGCTGAGGAGGAATGGCCACCTATCACTACCGAGGAGGTGAAAAACGTATTAAGAGACATGAAGAACTATATCGCTCCGGGACCAGATGGTATCAAGACCTTCTGGTTGAAGAAGTGTCCTTCAACCCACCAGCATCTGGCCCGAATTTTCACCTCATATCTAAAGTCGGACGAGCCTATTCCGGGGTGGTTGGTGGAAGGGCGCACAGTGCTCCTGCCGAAGACGGGCAACTTAGCTAACCCTAAGAATTACAGGCCAATAACTTGTCTGAAAACACTGTATAAGATCTTCACAGCTATCCTAAATGATAGGATTGTTCAGACAATTGGACCTGTATGGCGAGAGATGTATGAACAACGTGGCTCAAAGAAAGACGTAGCAGAATTTCGGGAGAACTTGCTCATCGATAGATGTGTCTGTAAAGACGCAGCATCCTATCAGCGATTTCTATCGATGGCCTGGATTGATTTTTGGAAAGCTTTCGATTCAACCTCCCATAGACTTATCATCTGTCTGTTGGAAAGCCTAAAGGTTCATCCACACATCGTGAGGTGCATAGAGACATTAATGCCGCTTTGGAAAACCAGATTTACTATCTCATCTGGAAAACATCGTGTTATCACTAACAGTATCAGCTTTCAGAGAGGTGTATTTCAGGGCGACACAATGAGCCCTCTCCTCTTTTGCTTCACATTATTGCCACTATCTCTCGCGCTTCGCCATTCCGAAGGGTATCTCGGCGGCAAACCTGGAAACCGAAAGCATAAGGTCACTCATGTATTTTACACGGATGATCTTAAGATCTATGCTAAAAATAAAGAGCAACTACACATAGCTCAAGGTATGGTCGAAGTATACACTTAGGAGATTGGAATGGAATTCGGTTTAGAAAAATTCGTCAAGGTTTATTTGAAGCGAAGAATACTTAATGGCATCCCCGAAGATCCTGAGCTCGTTGACAGAAGCGCTATACGACACCTTTGCGCTGAAAAGACCTATACATACCTGGGCGTGCCACAGAGCCGCATTCAGGACCTGACATCTATAAAGGATACTCTCCGATGCAGATACAAACGTCTCATCCGGCAGATTTGGTCTTCCGAACTGTCGGCGAGAAACAAAGTATCTGAAACGAACATGCTTGCCGTCCCGGTAGTACTCTATTCATTTGGAATGGTTCCATGGACGAAGGACGAGCTCAGATCCCTTGATATCGGGATGCGAAAGGTTTTGCACATGAGCAAGAGCATGCACCTTAAGTCTTCTGTTCCGCGACTTTACATCTCACGCCGTCAAGGTGGTCGCGGAATACTTATTCTGGGTACAGCATATATGGTATAGTTGCAAGTGGACAAGACCCTCTTCTTAAAATGGTCAGGAAACACGAAGAAGTGGGAAAAGGGGCGTTTCTGTACAAAGCAGCGGAGGAAGCTACGATCATGGTTCCTTACGCAAGAGACTTCGTACAACACTGTTCCTTGGAGTTCTCTGGATACATTTTTTAGAGCTACCAATCTTTCTAGAATGTTCTGAGGAACAGTGATGACGGACCAGATGAAGTGATCCCAGAAGAACAGCCTTTGCATTCGGTTTGCGATAGACTGAGCGTGACGCTGGCAAGCCGCGATTTTGTAAAGTTGGCTCAGAAATGAAGCTTGCATACCTCCAAGACAGCCGATTATCAGGACTACAAGTACAGCCTTGGTACAGCCTGCTCAGTTCCAAAAGAAGTGTTTGATATTTTGCCCGTTTTTCTTTCTCTTGTACCGTGATATTACCATCGGCTGGTGCAGAGAATTTAATCACGTAAATGTTCTTTGTCTTAAGATTTTGAAGGACAATATCAGGCTGTGTAGCACTGATACGTTGAGTGGTGATGAATGAGAAATTCCAGTAGATCTTACACTGATCATTCTCCACAACGGACTCGAGTTTCCCCTGGGCGTATGGCAAGACCGGCAATAGATCAACGTCATGTAAGTACCTAAGATGGTAATGTGACGCTTTTTGAGCCGAAATGGTGGATACTGTCCAACTCTCAACTCCAGACACATTCTCCCTTGCTTGGCATTACGAATCAATTGAACCATACCCTCTCGGAACTATACTCAGACAGTATAAATACACAGCAACAGCAAGACTAGCAATTGAGAACTGAAAAAGTTCAAGATACTTCAATATCACTTCGAGAATGTCGATTGTTTGGCTTCCTCGCACTGACGTTAATCGAAAATGGACAAAACTTATAATTCGTCTCGAATGGAGACCTGCTGCCTATTTGGTATAAGCATATTTGGTTGAGTTATTTTGATGGGATGAGTGCTTTGATTTACCGCAGGGTTAGCAAGAAGGTTTGTATTATTTACAGGAGTTGATTGTGGATTCGCATAAGTGTTTTTTTGTTCAGGATGGAACATTTTCTTTAGTGAACAATAAGGGCTGTATGTCAATTCCCGCTAAAATTTTTTTTTAAATGATCTAAGGAAAGTGAGCCTTCGATAGAAAAATGTATTTTCCTTTGTCACTAATTTGCGTGTGAGTTATTGAGATTTTGGTTTGGATTAAATTCACTGGGATTTAATTCACCAAGGTTGCACTTGATAATTCTAAATTGCATTTCATAGGAGGTGTCTTATGTAACAATTTGGATCAGAATTTTTATGCGATATTAGGGGACGTTTTATAAATACATAAGAGTATGTGTTGTATCGCTTGCATGCTACTAGAGTTTGCGAAGCTTTTAGTTTACTAGTTTGGTTTTGTACATCGAAACATCAATTAAGCCATATTATACAGTTTGTCTCGGAGCTCAGTATGCCCTTGATCCTTTACGTCGTTTTCGTGCGCGATATTTAGTTGATCAATTTTGAGATATTTAGAATCTGCTTAAATAAAATGACTTGATTTTATTTAGCATTTGTAGGGAGTAGATTATTCTGTTCAGTATTTTGCTACCTCACTTATATTAAGACTTTATTATCTGTAATGGGTGACATATTTCCACTGTTATTCTTATAGATTGGCAGCTAGTTATAAAAATCTAGTATATCTTCACGCTCATTTTTTGCCTACATTTGTTGACTGTCAATCTTTAGACTTAATGGTCGAAATATTATTATATTCTCCTTTCCACGAGCAACATAACACCAAAATCTGCGTGAGCATTACTTCAGTGTTAGCGCTGCCTCTCGCTTAAACAGGTACTCTCTGCAGCACCCGTGTCCTGAGAGTGCGTGCGTAAAAAAATCCTCTATTTCTCCATGTCCGCGTTCTATACACAGTTGGGTATTTGGTTTTAGTCGCCATCTCCACTGTCCGTGAGTGCCAGTTGTGCACTTGTCTTGCCACTTAGCCATGAGATCTTCTCTCGCTTCTCTCCGCTGTCTTTCTTCGTAAGTTTGCTCCCTCTCCTATACTAGCAGTTCTATGGGCGGTATTTCAGCAATTGTTACGAACCAATACACCTCCAAATAATTTGATTAATTTTTGGAAAACTATTAATCCTGGTAGTGTGGAAAATGGATTCTATTATTGTATCGCCGGAGGTACTCAGACAATCATTCGAGATTTCTCTCAAATGTCTATTTTATTTTTATGTGGAATTTCGTTTTTAACCACTTTTTTCCGGGAAGTACTTTTCCTATCGCCCTAAATTTCTGATGGGTATATATATACCATTAAACCATTTCCCTTTCAGGGTAGGCGTGACACTTCCCGATTCGGGTAGTGTTTCTAGGTTTTTCTTGTAGTTATAAATAACTACAAGTGTGGGCTCACCACACCCACGATGTGCCAACAGCACTCATGTCAGTATTCTTGAATGGTCACCCATCCAAGTACTAACCGCGTCCAACGCTGCTTAACTTCAGTGATCTGACGAGAACTGGGGTTTTCAGCGTGGTATGGCCGTTGGCATATAAGGGTCGATAAATAAATTTTTAAACTTGAATTTATTTAGTTCCCAGAAACAACTCAAGTTTATTCATTTGAAACATTGTTGATGATATGAAATGAAATTACCTCAAACCTACCGCCTGACCTTCGAGCGTGAAGTGTCGACGGGCTAAACCTCAGGAATTTTGTTATTTAGACATTTATAATATTGAAGTCAATTTGCAATCAACTTCGAGGCGCAGGAGAGATAGAAGGAGAGAGTAATCGAAATGTACCTTTTAGAGAAATTTTGAAATTACACATCTGACCTTTTGTTTGAATGCAGTCCTCTCTGATTTGGCTGTTATTTCTTATGTGTCATCGGAAATAACAGTCGCCACCGCCTTCACTCACACTCACACGCGACACGTCGCGAAATTTCCCCGCGGTTTTCCACAATATTGACACAATGTTACACCGTCTATTACGTTGGATGGGTGGGTGGGT
>CAKNYM010033744.1:0-36721 GCA_932195095.1 Andricus curvator
CATGTGATCATTCAGGAACCTTTCAGGATGGTAACAGGTTAGCTGGGAAGTTAGAGCAACTAACGCTCTGAATAAGGGAAATAACGTAAGTTAGTGCACGGAATCAGTGGAGTCAGTGAAAATAAGGAGTGAGTCGGAGCGAATCAATGCGAGTCAACAGCAACCGTTAGATATACCGTCGTCGTTCCTCGGCATCGTTCGCGGCAGTGCGTACTCTGAATAAATCATAGTGTTAACGTTAAGGTTAAAGTAACTATGCGGAGAGTTTGGTATTTACAGTATTACACAAACTGAAATCATATGAAATCTTTTGAATCGCGTGAAATCGTTTGGTTAAGGTTTGTCTGATTCGAGAGTGAATAGGCCTTGAAAAAAATAAATATAAACAATAACATTTGCACATTTGTTGCAAATCAAAAAATAAGTATCTGCAGTATCTGCACACACGTAACCTGTCATTATTTTTGGAGCATTTTTAGCAATTTCTAGCGGAGAAAAAAAGAAGCTTTCAACGTCGGTAAAGTAGAGATCACATGAACAAGCTAGGTTATGAAATTTTACATATTATTTTTTACATGGATAATTTTTTTTCAAAATTATTACTGAAACTAATTATAAAAACGCAATTTATTGTCTCATTTCCTATATTCCAAATTTTGAGAGCGATATATCATTGCGTTTGGACATGGTGAACACCAAAAAAAATTTCATAACCAAGGACTGGTTTGGTCACGTGATCACCGAAGAGCATGCCCTTGAATGAAACTATCACTAACAAAAAATTACGTGGTGAAGTATTCAAAGTACTGAGGGAAACTAACCTTCGTTTTTAACTCGCAAACTCTCAAGGCATGCCAGATTTTAGAAACCGTTCCATCCCACTTTTTATAGAGAGAGAGAGAGAGAGAGAGAGAGAGAGAGAATACCCTTTTTATTTTTATAGCTTTTCGTTTGCCAGGACAAGTGACATGTTACAAAAACTTTTATAGATCTAAGAAAAAACACAAAATATAAGAAATTGTTCCAAAAATCATTATCAATTATTCAGAAATGAATACAAAAATAAGATAACAAAAGTGATCAGAAAATAAAAGACATAAGTAAAAAATTTTAAATCGAAAATTCAGCATAAGATTATTACAAAAGGACTCATTGGTACATAAGAACAATTATGCACATATTTTATATATATGGCATCTTCCTCAGAAAACCTTTGGTTATAGGCAACGAGGGTATCACAACTTATTTTTGATAAGTATCTGGGTGATTTCTAAATTGGTATAGTATGTACATCCCATTGGCAAGCTTATTTTCCAATAAGTACCAGGAAGACATTTAAACAGAAATTTTTTTAAACATATATCATGTATAAATATAAAAAAAAATATATATATATTATTTTTATTTGCAGGTATTATGTTTGATTTTCACAATTAGCATAAGAATATATTAATCATACCTTGTAGTTTCCTATAAATAATCCCTGATGAGGGGTTCTGAATTGGCCCCGAAACATGTTGGTTCCCTGGTAGTATAAAAAAGACGGATAAAGGAAAAAGTGAGAGGTTGGTTTTGGTTGACTTTTTCTCTTTTTCTTCCTCTTTTTTCTTTTGGTTATTTTTGTCTCTAATGAGCCAAAAAGTGAGGTAGTTTAGAAGTCTGTTTTTTAATTCTGAATCTTTTTCATGCTCATTTTGCATAAAATTATTCATGATAAAATAGATTTCTGTTCGATCTTAATTTAAAAATTTTTATATAGAGACACTAAACAAATGATTTGTTCCAATCTGCAGGGTTTGTTTATGAATATTTTCTGATTTCTTTTAATTGAGTCTAAATAATTTTACCTCAATTTCTTGAAAGAAATCTTTTTATTTAAAAATTTTCTGTAAGAAGAATTCACTAAATATTAGCAATTTTAGAAACAGATAAATTTTTTGATTGTTTCTTTTTCCTATTTGTGAAAATGTAATAATCTAAATAGATTGGTTTTGAATCACCCAAAAACATAAATGTCTTTATTACGTTTTAATTTTATAACATTAAACTCGCAGGAGAACAAAAGAAGAATTTAAAAATGAATTATCTTTTTATTTTTCATCATTATTGTTCACGATCAAATTACCTGACTACAGTCCTTAAAAGAGTTGATCGAGCTTCGTTATGGAATGTGATAATAACAGAAGTTGCTGGAAGGTCTTGTCTCCATTGTTTTAATCGGCACCTGAAACATAAATAAGAAAAATTGAATTAATTTAACTGAATTCAATCTCATTAATTTTAATTATAAATACTTCGTAAGTGCAATCTTCCCTCAAAGTACAGGTTTGCAAAATGTATATATATTTTTTCTTGGAAGTCCTTGCTTTTTACTCTCCCAAGATTCAAAAACGTAAATGTTTTGAAGTTTCTTCAAATCGTAAAGTTTCGCCTCCCTGAATCACATATGGCAAATTGAAAAGTAAAGCCAGTATTAATTGTTCGATATCAAAGTTAAAAGTTCATTTTCAAACAAATTCATCCTAAATAAAGAGCGAAGAACACTCTTTGACTGCACGAAAATCGTGCAGCATGTTTAAGAATATCCTGATGATGCAAATTGCTATCGCTAATTATAGAGTAGACTAACGATCTTGAACTGTTCGCTATCTGATTCCTTTGAAGTTTTCCTTTCAAAGCGCTTATTTTCTTATATTTCCAATGAAATAATTTTGCAGGATAAAAAAAGGCAAAATTCACAAAAATAGTTTGAATATTATTAAGAAATTATTTAATTACCTCCAATAGACATACTGCCCATTAATTACAATATAAAGGTTGCGTCAATTATAATACGAGATTAAAGTGGAAACATCGCTATCTTGGGCCTGAGGTGGAATCACAGTAAGTAATCATTTGAATAAGACACGATGTTATCGTCAATTATAAATAAACATTTAAAAATGAAGAATGGATTTCACTGAAAAATATATTTCATACTGATTTAGTTTAAATCAGCGCATTCATTTTTAAATATTTTCTACTTGTAGTAAACGACTTTATTTTAGTTTCGGCTTTTTAAAGTTTATTTGTGAATTTTGTGAACATTTTTAGCAGATGGTAACGATCAATCAGAAGAGAAATCTTTTCACACACTGTGAAAATGGAAATCTACAATATCGACCAATGTTATCTCCTCTAATACAGAAAATCTTTAACGTCTTCTCAGACTAGATGGAACTATATATTAATTTTCTTTTTTTTTAATTATATTTATTCAGAAAAAAGATCTTCTCCTTTCGCTCTGCTGGGATTCGAACGCTAGGTCAACTGATTGCCGGTCGGGTGCTCTAACTAGTTGATCGTTACCGTCTCCGATGATAATACTCTCTAGTAGCTTAGTGGTTAGAGTACCTGACCGGAAATCAGTTGACCTGGCGTTCGAATCCCAGCGGAGAGAAAAGAGAAGATCTTTTTTTCTGAATAAATTTGATAAAAAAAAAAAAAAATTGTGAAAATGTATCAATTCTGGGGGATTTTTGGAAATTTATAAAAATCTTGGTAATTGTTTGAATGTCATGAGTAGATAGCGCGCACTCTGCGAAATTTGGAGTGGGGGTCCACCTGGGTCGGTACTCTGGGTAATTTGGAGTGGGTGCTTGTTGTGCCTGATACTTTGGGAAATTCGGAGTTAGGGGCCCACTGTGGTCAGTACCTCGGTCAGTACTTTGGGAAATTTGGAGACGGCTCCTTGAGAAATTTGCGGGTTATGTGGTGGGGAAATGAGATAGGAAGTGAGACTTAGAAAATAAATATAGGACCTGATGTTTATTCTAAATTTTTATTAAAAGAATTTTTGATTATAAAAATTAATTATTTCTAAAAATCGCAATTGAAAATTATTTTACACCCATAATGTATGAAAATAAATTTCAAAAATGTTGTTAATTCTGATATATCTAAATTATTCAAGCGAAATAATGCTACTTGAAATAAAATTATTGTTTTGGGGACAGGTCAGCGAATTAAAAATGATTTTTTTTATTTTCAATTATATTGTTTTTTAAAAGTTTTCTTTACTCGCGCTTATTTTACAATACAAAGTGGTGTCATTTGAAAATAGTATATTGTGCTACAAGTGCGGAAAGTAGGCAGTTCTACAAAAGTGTGATGTTCGCTGTACGAGCCAGAGGCGAATCGAAGGGGAGTTGTAGGCAAGTCGGAGGCGAGTTGGAAGCGAGCCGAGGACGAGCGGGAAACGACCCCGAAGATGAGCTGATGGCAAGTACTGTAAACTTCACAAGAGTTGCAACTGCCTACTATCAGCGCTTGTTGAACACGATATTTTTTGTAACAAATTCAGGGAATTTTCAATTTGAGAAACAATAAAAAAAAATTTTCCGGAAATTTGTCGAAATTCGTGGTAAAATTACCAAAAATTATTGGAAATACAAAGCTTTTTGGACAAAATCAAAAAATTTCCAAAATTTTCGGAAATTTATGGAAAAATTGATAAATTACCGAAAATTTCAGGTATCCAAAAATTTCAAAAAATGTCGGTAATTTATGAAAATTTATCAATAATTTATGGCAAT
Organism: Andricus curvator; assembly: GCA_932195095.1. NCBI lineage: Eukaryota > Metazoa > Arthropoda > Insecta > Hymenoptera > Cynipidae > Andricus > Andricus curvator. The sequence goes on from CAKNYM010033744.1 coordinate 4,575, forward strand.
TTATCAGTCATTTATGGTAACTTATCACTTCGAGTTTGTCCAATCACTATTCACGACTAACAATCAGTCTGTCAAGCGTCAACTCATAATGAAGTGAGGTTATTATTCCGGTAGTAACGGTACTAGGTCATGTTTCATGTGATAACGTTTCTAATTGTTATTTCCAAAAACACCAAACGAAAGTATAAATCTACAAATAGTTTCAGTAATTGTTCTTTGAGAAAAGTTTATGTCCCGTTACGATTCGAAAAATATGAAAAATATGACTAATATTAAATATTATTCTAACGGCAACATATATGAATAAAATAATAAATTAAATATATAAACGGTAAAATTTGTACTTTACTATAAATAAATACTTTAAAACTTTATGCAAAGAAACTTTGAAAATTTATATCAAACCATAATATTTTAAGGAAACACATGAAAAAAATGAATAAAATAACAATTTTCACTTCTCACAGAATTTAATACAAATATTATCTAAAACTATTTTCTACATGGAAATAATGTTTCACTGTTTAAACTTATTTTTTTTTTCAAAATTCAAAATGTATTTCCTTGACACATATTATTCGTCAAGAATTTTCGAATGAAAAATAATGTAAACGATCTCCCAAAATTGAATACCCAGAAACTGAAAAATTATTCAGAGGTCAGAGCAAAAACTATTGTCAAGAGAACACTTTTCCACAAAAACTAATTTTTCCCATCGATCCTAAAATTGAATCTAGTTTCTCTAACATTACTGTTTCACTGTGTAGACAAAATTTACAATTAAAAATTATTTTCAAATCAATTTTTTTTTGTCATCAGTGAGCAAGCTTATTGAGAATAAAAATTGATTAAAACAATATTTGTTTGCAACACATTCCCCGAAAGTACGCCTTTCGATGGCTGTATTCTGTGTCCAAAGGGAGCATTTTCTTCAAGAAAACTAATTCTATCGCCGCGCAAGCACACTTCAAGAAAGAAAAATAATTTCTATCGCTGAGCATGCGTACTTCCATCAGCAAAAATGTACTTTTTCACCGTATTAAGTAGGTAGTGCGTTTTTTTTTTGCTGAAACGGATTATTTAGGGGTCCTGATGAAAATTCCAAATTTTTTAGAAATGACTCCGACGCATCCCGGAAATATTTTTGAAAAAAGTTCCAAAAATCGTGTTTGCGTAGACTTAATCGCCCCAGTGCATTGTAGAGCAAAATGTTCAACAGCGAAATTAAACTTGAGTAAATTCTGAGAAACATAAAAAAATAGATTCTTCTATATCTAATAAGCGCGTAGTTATAACTCTTCAAAAACCCCGATTAAAAAAAAAGAGGCTAAAACCTACATCAACGGGAAAAATGTCAAACCGGAAAAAATGGGATTTCGCAGACAGTAAGGGAAAATCTGACATAATTTTGTCAATTAACCCCTCGGAATTGAAACAGGTAAACAATTGCAATACTTCAAAGGAAGTCTGAGAAAAGCTACAGTCAATTTATCAATCAAGCGGTCCGGCTCGAAAGGCCACATTACTTAAACAGTTAGCGTTATGTCGAATGGAAGACGGTGGAGATTTACGCGAACATCTTCGTAAATTGTTTAATACAGTTGACAAGTTGGCCGAAATGGAGATGGGAATAAATGCAGATTTACTAACAGTAATGCTTTTTTACAGTCTTCCTCCAAGTTTTGAAAATTTTCGGTGTGCAATAGAATCTAGAGGCGAATTACCAACACCGGAAATTTTATGCGTAAAAATCGTAGAAGAAAACGAGGCGCGGAAAAACGAAACACGCGGTACAACGTCAATTGCGATGATTGCTTGGAAACAGCAGAATAAACGCTGGAATAATAATTTTAATAAGAATTGTAAGAACGAGTCAGAAAATAAAGACGGGTTTAAATTTCGTTGTCATCGTTATAGAAAAATAGGACATATAGCTTCGGAATGCAAGAAATCGGGTGGAAACTCGCGAGCGTCAGCAAAACAGACTGAAGATTTAAGTTTGTTTATTTCAGTAGAAGTCTTAAATACTCAAGAAGCGCTCAAAATTGAAAATCATTCAGAGGCTAGAATCAAGAAAGCTTAAACTAGCTAGCAGAGCTTCGACTGAAATAAAGGCTAAAGGAAAAGTTTCTTTTTCTGCAGAAGTGGATGGTCAGCAAAAGAACGTAAGTCTTGATAATGCTTTACATGTTCCTGATCTACGCACAAAACTTTTATCTGTTGCTAAAATTACAGACAAAGACCACACAGTCATTTTCAGTTAGACGTCTGCAGAGATTATAGATGTCAACGGAATGACGAAATTGAAGACAGATAGAATAAATGATTTATATTTCGTACAAGAAGAGGAACATGAATGCAAAACTACTACGGAAATGGATTTACGGAATAAATCACAAATTTCGAAACTTGAGAGCTGGAATCGTAGAATGGGATACGTCAACGTTCGAGATCTTTTAGAAAGTCATCACAAAGATACTGTACAAGGCATGGACATTAAAGAATTGCAAACTAACTTCGATTGTGAAGTTTGCATTCTGGGAAAAACGACCAAAGCACCGTTCCCTAAAAATTCAGAAAGAAAATCGGAGTTTCTCGAAATAATACATTCTGACTTGTGTGGTCCAATGAGTGTCTACTCGAACGGAAAAGCAAGGTACTGTGCAACATTTACTGATGATTACTCCAGATGGTGTGAAATAAAATTTCTTGAATCAAAGGACGAAATGCTAAATGCTTTTAAAGATTTCAAGGCTTATGCTGAAAATCAAACCGGCAAGAAGATTAAGATTTTTCAATCGGATAATGGTTCCGAGTATATCAATAATGAATTTGACAATTTTTTAAAGGCTAATGGTATTGGGCGAAGATTGACTGTGACATACACTCCGAAACAGAATGGTATTTCAGAGAGAAAGAACCGAACCTTGATGGATATGGTAAGATGTCTTTTAATACATTCTGAATTGCCGAATTCTTTCTGGTGCGAAGCAATAAATACAGCTAACTACATTCGTAACAGATGCCCAACGAGCAGTCTTGGAGGTAAGACATCTTTCGAAATATGGAACGGAAAACCACCAATTATATCTCATTTCAGAGAATTCGGGTGTAGAGTTCTTATTCTAAATCGGAATCCTAATAAGGGGAAGTTAGATGCTCGTTCCAAAAGGGGAATTCTCGTCGGCTATTCAGCGGAATCAAAAGCATACAGAATATAGCTACCTGAGGTAAGAAGAGTCGACATAGGACGAGATGTAAAATTCCTGGAAAATTTTGAAATCACGTCGAATAAAAGCTATGAAGATTTGTTATCTGACGAAACGAGCGATGTAAACCACATACAAATTGAACTGCCAGTGCAGTCAGTGTAAATAGAACCCGTAGGTCAAAATAACAACGAGGTCAATCTACAAAACAACAAAAATCTGGTGAACAATGGTCAAAATGATATCAAAGAAGAGCATGAAAACAATGAACAAATCAGACCAGAAGGAAAAATGAAGAGAGGACCCTGAAGACCACGGAAGCTTATGACTGGAATAAAAGGAAGGCCAAAGAAAAAATTTCACACGATCAGTGTTGAACATCAAAATGAAATTGTTATTGATGATTAGGACAGGAACAATGCTGATTTTGAAAACGAAATCTATGACGAAAATCAAAATGGAACCTGTTCTGTTCAGAATATTTTTGGAAACACCGAATTTGCAAATTTATCAGAGATACCACTTCGTGAAGCAATTAACGGTACGGAAGCAAAAGAATGTTTCGACGCTATGGGGAAGGAACTGAAGTTAATCATGAAGAATAATACATGGACGATAGTCAACCGACCAAAGGATCGAGAAGTGATTCGCAGTCGAATGATTTTACGAAATAAATACGTACCTGATGGAACAGTTGAACGAAGAAAGGCTTCGAGTTGTTGCGAGAGGGTTTGCTCAACGTTCAGGCGTGGATTTTAACGAAACTTTTGCGCCGGTAACTTGTATCAGCTCGATTCGGTTACTAACGGCTCTTGCTTCTCAATACAACATGCATATTAATCAACTAGACGTGAAAACAGCGTATTTAAACGGCGTTCTCGAAGAGAAAATCTTTATGGAAATTCCGGAACCAATGGAAGCAGTACTGGAAGAAATAATTCGTAGTGAAGGAGCGAATGGAGGGTTTGGAATAAAATCAAAGAAGATGCTTCAAGAACTGCGAAAAGGAAATAAAGTGTGCCTCTTGAATAAAGCATTATACGGTGTACGTCAGGCTGGTCGTACCTGGCACACTCGAATAAGTGAGGAATTGAAGAAATTTGGTACAACTCCGTCTGCCGCAGAAACAGATTAATTTTCAGTCTAACAGTTGTGATTTTTAACCAAAAAGATGCAAACTCCACCTAAATATATGCAATTTTAACCCAAAAAGACGAATTTTCAACAAAACAGTTGAATTTCCAACCAAAAAGAATGAGTTCCCTACTAAAAAAAAGTCAGGAATCGTCACAAATGCTCAGAAGTTCTGACGATTTCTGAACATCCTGACCATTCCTGACGAGCCTGACTATTTCTGAAGATATGCTAATTCACATCCTATCAGGTAGCTCATCGGCTAGGACCGCAGGTAGGCTAACCCGAAAGGATTAAAAATTTAAAAAAGATTTTTTTCAATGTTGCATACACAGATTCAAAAGTTAGAAATTCAGAATCTACGGGTTTCGACGATTTCAGATATCCAAAAATTTTGCTACAAAATTTAAAATTATGATAAATATAATGTATCTTGTAAAGCGAAAGAGATATGTAAAAACGGACAAAATTTTCAGATTCACCTTCAGAGTCATTTAGTATATAAATATTTATAACTAACTATAAGTCAAAAGAGAATATGCATAAATAAAAATATATATAAATAATACAAATAACTTGGGAAATATAAAAGGGATTAGCTTTTATGGCATTCTATTCTTGAACCCCTAATAAAAGGATTATCCTTCGAACCCAAGCTCTGACGATTTCTGAACATTTTCTCATGAGTTCTGACTTTTCCTGACGATATCTGTCGAGAAACGTAACAAAAGTGGTCAGAAATGGTCAGAATTCCTTACTTTTTTTTTCTGCTGATTCCTGACTTTGTTTTAGTAGGTTTTATTACAAAATTCCTGAATTTTCAACAAATTAATGAGATTAACTTCAATTTTCGAATTATTTCCTGTATGTCTCACTGTTATTTATTCTCTATTGAGAATAAATGGTCGTACACAATTTTTTCCTAAAAATCTATATAGAAATAGGAAAATTTCATAACTATCAAGAAAGCCTTTTTTACTTCCACAATAAAATATTCCATTTGCTCAACTATCATTTTTAATTACTGTATCTCCTTTTTTCATAAAATTGCTTTTTTGTACTGTTAAAAAAATTTACTGTATATGAGATATAATTTGCCCTAAGCTGGACTTGTAAAAGCATCACTCGGCTCCATTTCTATATTGACACTAAAAAAACAGATTTACTCCAAGAATAACTGCACAAAATAATGTTTGACTGGAAACACTATGGGAAATTAGGTATATCTGAAAATTTTTGTGATTTTAAACAAAAATCTTGGGAAAATCGCTATCAGTGTCTCTCGCGTCGCCATTTTGTTTCTTCGATTTCATTCATATCGATTATGGCAGGTATTCGATTGCACTGAACTCGATTAAACCAAAGATCATTTGAAACAAAGCAATTAAGTGTGATTATATTTTTTGTTAGATCTACAAGAATCATTATCATTGGTAGAGGTTGACGCTCATTAACGACACTTTATTAAACTTATAATGACATTCAATTCTTTTGGTTCAGTCGAGTATTAGTGCATTCAATCGAATACTTACTATCGATTGGGTTTATCGATTGCACAACTGGGAGCGAGTGAGTGAATGAGTAAGCGACAATCTTAGATCAAAATGGCGCTGCACTGAGACGAAGGTCTAGTTGGGGCAACAAGGATCCTGGTTAGCCGTACTAGACAGTCTAGTTGAACTCTGTCTAGTTAAAATTACAAGACATGTAGAAGTTATCAGACATCTAGTGCGGCCAACATTTCCATGGCTACTAGGGCTAACTAGCTATCTAGTAAAAGCAAGCAAACGTTGAGTTAGGCTTACATCCTCGTTTTCAGGTAATTTAACTAGTTTTCTGGTAAAATTCACCAGTTGTATAGTGTTCGAAAAAAGATTTCTTTTTAGGAAAATAAGTATATTTTGAGGATCTTTGGGATAGGTTTGAAAAAGTACACAGCACAATAAAAGTGAAGTTCGTTTATTAAACACTGGCCAAAGTTATGATTTCATATTTCACGAAGAAAGTGAAGTTCGTTTATTAAACACTGACTAAAGGTATGATTTTATATTTCACGAAGAAATCGCACGGCCAGAAGCATTAATCTTTAAAACAACATGGCGGCGACACTGAAGAAAAACAAAGTTTACGTTCCTTGAAATATATATCTTGTAGGAGAAAAGGTTCCACAAGTCCAGCAGATTATCCACTGTATCGTCACAGAAGTCACTTATTTTAATACACGTAAACAGAAACAAAATTAAAAACATGTCGCTTTTTGCGAAACTCTGAAAATGGTCAGAATAATGCACGGGACACGCAAATGCAAGCGGCTGGAAGAAACTAGAGGTGACGACTCCGAAAATTAGGAAGCAGGCTAGATGGAGGGATAGTGATGGTAAAGGGTGTAGGACGGAGCAATGAAGGGAGTAAAGGGTAGTGGGGGGCAACTTGCTACTATACTCTGTTCCCCGAGAGAAGGTCCTACAGACGCGCATGGGGGTTGTGATTTCTCGATGGAGGAGTGTCCGATTCCAACGACATGTATGTAATTTGTCCATAAAGGTTGAAAATTGGGGAACTAATCAATATTAAATTAAATATTGAGCTCAAGTTTCTTCAATTAAACTTCTTCAAATCTTCAACTTTTCGAAGCAAGTAATATATCATTGGAATCTGAAAAATTCGTAGATGCTGATTATATTATTTTCAAATCGCTAATTGCAAAATTGACAGTTTTTAAATTTCCTTTCTTTGACCTGTCTGTGGATAAAAGACCCCTGCTGCGGTAAGGTCGCCGAAACAGTTATCAGTGAAAAACCAGACTGTCGACCAATGTCGTAAATCAATCAAGAAAAGAGTTTTTCATGAACCTTGTTTTTTATTGTAAATACGGAAATCGATCAAAGTGACGCTTCTTATGGCTTTTCATCATTCAGTCCAGCTCAGTGAAATTTATATTTCATAGTGTATTATTTTTGCCATACAAAAAAGGAATTTTATAAAGGACTTATTATATTACTTTCAAATGAGAGTTGGACAAATGGAATATTCGAAATTTTGAATATTTAGATGTGTAATGTACGAAAGTCAAAAAGGCTTTCTGAGTTATGAAATTTCCCTATTTCTAGGTTTTTAGGAATCGTCTTCGCTGGATTCAAGAGGAATCAATAGGATTACTGCAATTTAAAATGTTTTGAAGATAAAAATAAATGATTATTACGAGAATATATCTTCTATTAATTTGATTCGGAAAGAAATTGAATACATTCGGAAAGAGTCAAGTGTGGAGTCATTCGGAAAGAAATGGGAAACATTCGGCGACACTCGGAAATGATCGGAAAGAAGTCGGAGAGTGGGACATTCGCAAAAACTCGGAAAGGTTCGTGGGACAGATCGACGTTCGGAAAGAAACGGAAGCAAAGTTCACAGAGGATTCGGAAAGGATCGAAACGGTACCTCTTTCCGACCCCTTTCCGAAACCTTTCTGAATCTTTCCGAACCTTTCCGTTTCTTCCGGTAGGGGAGATACAAGGGTTATAAAAAGTTCGGAAAGTACTAGGTCAAGGATGAAGAGAAGAAAAATTAAGAAGTCGGAGCAAACGTGAGTTAGACTATACAACTTGCAGAAAGCAGTATGTACAAATGGAATATCGTGATAAGCTAAGAGGCTATTTATGTACATCAGTATAGAGAGGGCTAGCAGTATACGAAATGAGACAATAATAATGTAGAGGGTGCATGGATAATATTAAGGGATATCAGTTTCAAGAGTGCATGTGAAGTATGTGGAACTGTGATTGCAGCAAGAATGACTAGAGATTGTGGCATATCGAAATAATCAAATATTTTGCTTTCGTTTTTGGTTAGGGCTGAAAAGTTTCTGGTGGGTGCTAAAATAACTCCCGAAAAAGATGAATGGGTACTATAAAAAAGTCTTCAGTTCACGCAAGGTCATTATATGACAAAATAGGGAATAATAGACTTTTCATCACCAAAGGCTCAAAAATAGATATTTCTGCACAGGGTCAGCCGTAAAACATGCATATTGTGTCCACATATATAGTATATACCTGCTTAAAAATGATACATTCAAACAGTGATATAGCGCTCCACGCGGCCAAGACATGAACTTCTAGTCACCTGGTGCGCGCGTGTTACTGGTCGGGTCTTTGCATTTCTCGAGTGAAAATGAACTTTATTTTCTACTAGTGTTTGTATTAGAAATATTTGGGGCCTAGATGCAATAAGCAGGTGATATAATGTCTTTAGCTTGAAAGTGGGAAGACCCGTGGATACCTGGGTTTGACTTTGAGCGACGCGACACGTTGACATAATGACGGGCCTTCCCACAGTTAGGCGTAATATATTATATCCTATTATACTGCAGCCCGGCCCTCAGTTATGGTGGTGACAGTAAATTGCGGTTTTTAAAAGATAATTTTGCAACGGATAGCACACAAGTGATGAATGATAATGAGTCCGTTATAAAATTCCTTTTTTGCATGGCAAAAATAATACACTATGAAATATAAATTGCACCTAGCTGGACTGAATCATGAAAAGCCATAAGAAGCGTCACTTTGATCGATTTCCGTATTCACAACAAAAAACAAGGTTTACTGAAAAATTAACTGAGCACACAATGACATTTATTTACTGAAAACACTGGAAAGCACTATGGGAAATTAGAAATATTCTAAATTTGTTGTGATTTCAATCAAGAATCTTGGGAAAAGCTCCGACAGCATCTCGTCGTCTCTGCTTGTCTCCAGCGCCATTTTGATCTAAGATTGTCGCTTACTCATTCACTCACTCGCTCCCAGTTGTGCAATCGATAAACCCATTCGATAGTAAGTATTCGATTGAATGCACTAATACTCGACTGAACCAAAAGAATTGAATGTCGCTAATGAGCGTCAAACTCTGCCAATGATAATGATTCTTGTAGATCTCACAAAAAATATAATCTTTAATTGCATTGCTTCAAAAGATCTTTGATTTAATCGAGATCAGTGCAATCAAATACCTGCCATAATCGATATGAATGAAATCGAAAAAACAAAATGGCGACGCGAGAGACACTGATAGCGATTTTCCCAAGATTTTTGTTTAAAATCACAAAAATGTTCGGATATACCTAATTTCCCATAGTGTTTTCAGTCAAACATTATTTTGTGCTGTTATTCTTGAAGTAAATCTGTTTTTTTTTTTAGTGTCAATATAGAAATGGAGCCGAGTAATGCTTCTGCAAGTCCACCTTAGGGCAAATTATATCTCATATGGAAGTAAAAAAGGCTTTCTTGATAGTTATGAAATTTTCCTATTTCTATATAGGTTTTTAGAAAAAAATTTTGTACGACCATTTATTTTCAAGAGAAAATAAATAACAGTGAGACATACACGAAACCATTCGAAAATTGAAGTTCATTTTATTAATTTGTTGAAAATTCAGGAATCTTGGTATAAAGTCATTTTTTTTGGTTGAAAATTCAACCGTTTTAATGAAAATTCGTCTTTTTGGGTTAAAAATGCATATATTAAGATGGAATTTGCATCCTTTTGGTTAAAAATCACAACTTTTTGATTGAAAATTAATCTGTTTCATCTTTTGTTATTGAAAATGCAACAACTTATAGTTGAAAGTGAAACTACTATAATTTGTTGAAAATAATCTTTTTGTTTGAAAATTTTCATGATTGGTTAAAAATTTATATTATTCATTCGAAAATTCAACTATTTGATTAAAAATTCCTGTATTTCATTGAAAGATCGTCTTTTTGTGATAGAATATTAATTTTGCTGTTGACTAACATTCATCATTTGTTTCAAAATTTCCCTATTCGGTTGAAGATTTCCTTAAAATATTCCTTAAACATTTATTATTTTTATATTTATTTTATTTCTATTTTTCTTTTTATATTTCATTATATTTATACATTTATTCATTTCAATTAATTTTCAATTCATTTAATTTTTTTTTAAATTTCATAAATTCATTATTAAATTATATGTTATTATTTATTATATTTATTTAATAAAAAAATATATATATAATTAATATATCATTTAATTTATATTTTACATTGCACATTTATTCAGAAAGAAATCGGAAACATTCGGAACGACATAAGCTTGTGGGACACAGGTGAATATTCGGAATAAGCTGTTGGGACACTGCGACATTTATTCGGAAAGAAATCGGAAAGGTTCAGAATGAAGTAAACGCAGTGGGACACTTCAGGAAAAGTTCGGAAACCTTCGGAAAGAGAAAGCGTTCGAAAAGAAACGGAAGCAAAGTTCACAAAGGAATCGGAAAGGATCGGAACGGAACTTCCTTTCCGATTCTTTCCGATTCTTTCCGTTTCTTCCGCTAGGGAGGGTCAGACCTAACCAGCTGACAGACGACAACACGTACCACAAGATGACTACTGGTGTTGAGTAACTAGTGAACCTCACTGATTAAACTAGTGAGGGAATTCCACTGGTGAATCTGAGAAATCTCACTGATTGTCAGTGACACACTTCTGGCTGTTTCAACCAGTGAGTTTCACTGAAAATCAGGGAGATTTCAGTGGTTCATTTTAAGAGAGTGTATTTTTTACGGCATTTTTCCATTAAGTCTATACTGAGCAGGTATATATATATATATATATACTGAGACCAATCTCGACAAGGCATCCAATAGAGGAAGAACGATGCTTCATGACCCGGAGAAACATCAACATTTATGTTTCTCCCAAGCCCAAAGATCTCACTGAACTGGATGATGAGCTTCGTGGAGATTTTTCCGAAGAATCCGACCTCTGGACTATCAATTGTGGTGTGTACAATGCAGCGAAAACTTTGGCAGATGCAAACCGTAAAACAAAACCAACGGTTGATCATAAGACCAAAAGACGAATGCATCAACTCAGCATAAAGATAGGCTGGGCAAGACAGTACGCGTCCCGCATTCAGTGTGTGATTGAGTACATAACATCTGACCATATTGCAGCATATTGTTGACAGAATACGAGTACTATCTAAAGCTTGGAGAAATCTAGAGCGGAGAGAGAGGTGGGTCAGAGAAAATCAACGGTTTTTGTCTGACCCATCTCGACTCTTCCAAGACCCTCCAGTTACTGTCGACCATCCACGCAAACCAGAGGACGTCGAAGCATTTTGGAGAGAAGTCTACGAAGTCCAACTTCCACTTGAAGAAGGCTCAAAGAACATAAATAGCTTCAAGGAGCTGTGCAATGACCAGATGGTATCAAGACCTTCTGGTGGAAGAAGTTTCCTTCAACCCACCAGCATCTGGCCCGAATTTTCATCTCATATCTAAAGTCGGAAGAGCCTATTCCGGGCTGGTTGGTCGAAGGGCGCACAGTGCTCCTGCCGAAGACGGGCAACTTAGCTGACCCTAAGAATTACAGGCCAATAACTTGTCTGAACACACTGTATAAGATCTTCACAGCTATCCTAAATGATAGGATTGTTCGGACAATTGGACCTGTGTGGCGAGAGATGTATGTATGAACAACGCGGCTCAAAGAAAGGCGTAGCAGGATGTCGGGAGAACTTGCTCATCGATGGATGTGTCTGTAAAGACGCAGCATCCTATCAGCGATTTCTATCGATGGCGTAGATTGATTACCGGAAAGCTTTCGATTCAACCTCCCATATACTTATCATCTGTCTGTTGAAAAGCCTAAAGGTTCATTCACAAATCGTGAGATGCATAGAGAGATTTATGCCGCTTTGGAAAACCAGATTTACTATCTCATCTGGAAAACATCGTGTGATCACTAACAGTATCACCTTTCAGAGAGATGTCTTTCCGGGTGACACCATGAGCCCTCTCCTCTTTTGCCTCACATTATTGCCACTATCTCTAAAAATTCGCCATTCCGAAGGGTACCTCTGCGGCAAACCTGGAAACCGAAAGCATAATGTCACTCATATATTTTACATGGATGATCTCAAGATCTATGCTAGAAATCAAGAGAAACTACATCTAGCTCTCAAAAATGTCAAAGAGTACACTCAAGAGATTGGAATGGAGTTCGGGTTAGAGAAATGCGCCAAGGTTAATTTGAAGAAAGGAAAACTTAATGGCATCCCCGAAGATCCTGAGCTCGTTGACAGAAGCGCTATACGACACCTTTGCGCTGGAGAGACCTATACATACCTGGGCGTGCCACAGAGCCGCATTCAGGACGTGACATCTATAAAGGATGCTCTCCAATGCAGATAGAAACGTCTCATCCGACGGATATGGTCTTCCGAACTGTCGGCGAGGAACAAAGTATCTGCAACGAACATGCTTGCCGTCCCCGTAGTACTCTATTCATTTGGAGTAGTTCCATGGACGAAAGGTGAGCTCAGAGCCCTCGATATCGGGTCCCGAAAGGTTATGCACATGAACAAAAGCATGCACCTTAAGTCTTCTGTTCCACGACTTTACATTTCACGCCGTCAAGACGGTTGCGGAATACTGAATCTTGAATGTCTTCACAACAGGATTATTCTGGGTACAGCACATATGGTCCCAAATGGACAAGACCCTCTTCTTAAAATGGTCAGTAAACACGAAGAAGTGGGCAAAGGGGCCTTTCTGTACAAAGCAGCGGAGGAGGCTGCTGAAACACTCGGCCTTGACTTCAATATCAGGGGTGAGCAAAATACATCAAATCTTATCCATCTTGAATACTCACTCCTGAAGGCCCGGATTAAGAAAGCACAGGAGAAAAACTTCCGCGAACAGCTCCTCGACAAGAGGATGCACGGCATCTTCCACACAAATGTGGAAGATCAGTCGATGTCGTATGAGCTAACGTTTGCTTTCCTTAGATCACCCGGATTGAAGTCGGGCACGGAGGACTTCATTTTGGGATGTCAAGACGGTGTCATTTCCACTCTAGCATACCCTCGCCACATTTTGAGCCAAGACATTCCCGATGATAGCTGCAGAGCGTGTCATGCACACCCCGAGCATCTAGGACACATACTATCTAGTTGTCCAATTCATGCGGGAACGACCTAGATCCAAAGGCAAACTGCGGCACTAAGAGTGCTTTATTACCATCTCTGTGACTGTTACAGCATTTGCCCAAATACCTCTCTGCTAAACGCTCCTGGAGAAATAGAGTCAATTGTCGAAAATGAGAATTGCCGCATATACTAGAACTTCATATTCTCGACAATTGTTTCTTTTGCGCACTCGAGGCCTGACAGAGTTCTCCTTGAATTCGAGAATCGAACCATGTTCGTTATCGAATTTTCAACACCAGCTGACAAAAACGTCACAGCCATGGAGAAAGAAAAGAAAGAGAGGTATAAAGACCTTATAAGGGAGTTGCGACGGTTATACCCGGAATATTCTTTTAAGCTAATCGTCTTGATCATCGGCGCTCTTGGAGGTGGCAAGGTTTCACTGGTCAATAGCCTGAAAAGCATCCCTGCGTGTAAACAAAATGCTGAGACACTTGCGGGTAAAATGCAGAAGGCGGTCGTCTTGGGTCGCTCCATGTTCCCGTAGTATTCGATAAACGAAATTTTTGAAAAATTGCTAACTTCAACATTGATTTTCAAGGTCAAAATTTATTTTTTAAACTTTCTCTATATTTTTCCTATATTCGCTAAGGATTTATCTTCAATTGAAAAAAAATATGCCCGTTCGTGCTCGTTTTCTTACGCTTAATGAGTGCATTTCGACTGCATTTTTTTAAATATCATAAATATTTTAATTTAAATCGAAAACGGTGATTTTAAACCCCGGATGGACTACAGTTATAAATTGGAACTGAAATTGTTTTTATTCTGTGATCAGTCGCAGAAGGGCCTAACACTTACTGGACTCAAGTCTGTTGCACTTACTAAAATTCAAAAACGATTTTCTCAGGAACTATCAATTCTAGAGGAAAGGTGTTTGCAATCAAAAATGTATATTTTGATTGGGTCTAAAACTTTGGCTAAAAACTTTTCTGAAATTTTCTGTATTTACCTAGACAAATTCGAAAAACCATGACTTTTATGGGTTTTCCTTGGTTTTCACCATGAAAATCCAATGTTCGAATATTTTCACTATCACATTCGTAATCAGCGCATCAAAAGTACATAGGCATACGGAGATTCAAATTAATCGGAGATATGCGCTTTTCGTGCATCATGCGACTGCTAGATAGATCGCAAATATATCCCTTCTCCTACACATCCTTTACTTACCCTTAACATATAAATTCTGTTATGTAACGCAGGCATGATTTACGAGCGCGCGTTTTATCAGCGTCTTTTTGTTCTGAAAGTAGCCGTTTATACAACAGGAGGACGAATAGCGAATGCGCATGTGTGGGGTACAATATTATGATCATCAGATGATCATAATCCTTCTCCGCGTATACGCATTCGCTGTCACGCCTGTAGGATTATGGAACGCGTCAACCTAACCTTAAATTTCAGACGTGATAAACTTGCAAATCACACCTTATTTTACTTATTTGCTACATAAAGTATCGTGTGCACCAAGAAGGCCAACGTCTTTTGATCCTCACGTGTTTGCAAAACTCATGCTCACAGGAAACCTTTCGAGGTGTACCTCTACGATTTTCTCCAAATTTATATATGTTGTAGGACATCAAAAACTAAGCGACACGTGTTTTTGTTCATCTGCGGAAAGACATTTCTAAGGGGTGAAAACAACCCTTAAAGTTCACACCAAAAATGAGTTTTTTTAAGTTTAACATAAACCAATCAATTATTTTCTTTCAAATCAATTGCATTGGATTTCCTTTTGAATTTTGAATATGTGCAGGGTATTGCGACCATTGAGGGATGCTACCCCTATATTTAAGGGAGCAAAAACTAATCCTTTTTTCAAATTTTTCGTTATAATAATTGACACTTTTATTAAATTTGCGAAAATCTATACTGTTATAAAGTTAAGAGGAAATTGAAGTTGATGTATTACAGCATTTTTGTGAAAAAAAATCTTTAATGGGTAAACTACCCCCCTATTCTATTTATTAAATTAATTACACACACAAAAATTTCAGTTTTTTTTAATCCGATGGTGAGACACTTTAGGTACACACTTAAATATTCTAATCGTAGTGCAAAAAAGTGGAATTCGCCTTTCTAAGAGGGTAAACTACCCTTAGGTTAGTTCGACTTTCAAATTTCATGCCATGCTCATTATTATTTGCAATAAATATTTAAATTGATACGCAAAAAATTTGTGTTGCGTATTGTTCTCATCTGCCAATCGATATGTCAAAGGGGTGAAAACAACCCCTAAAAGTGACTCCCAACAAAATTTTCAATTGTCAGCTATAAACAGACACATAATTGAAACCAAATAACTTTCAATTAATTATGCGTCATTCGGTAATTATGGGCAATAGTACTTCTTCTCTATTCACTTTATTAAAATTTATTTTATTATGATGAAAAACAAGGTTTATAATTAAATATGCCAACAATCACTTTCAAGAATGAGCTAACACAACTTTTGCGGTCATTAGTTTCAAATGATATACATTGATTATGGATGATATGTAGTAAAAAAATGATAATCTTCACAAAAATGTTTCAAACATAACGTTTTCTTGCACCATGAACATTTTATAAACCTACATTCATACATCCGGATATTTCGCAATTTGTTCGAGATTCCCCAAAACCAAATGTAACTGGACTATCAAAGTGGTCGGGTTTTTTATCAATGTAACCACATTTATTCTATGCATATTTAAAAAGGTTTACGTATCGAGGCGAAGATAACTGGTTGTGGGTTAAAGATTGTAATTTGATTACATTGTTCCTTAAATGCAAGTTTAAATTACTGTTTAATAAAATTACGCTATCCGAAAAATGTCTAATGAAATTTTTCCAGACGCGAAATCCAATCACGTCCAGCGGTTGTATTTTTCCAGTTGTTCCTGCTGGAATTTTAGAGACCATTATATTTTTATTCACAGTTTTTGCTTCATCCACAGCTTTTCAACAATGTCCACTCCAAGAATCGAGCAATAATATACTATTTTGTCCAACATTAGGGAAAAATACTTCTTCCAACCATGTCTTGAAATGATCTAAATACAAGTAATAAAATAACAGTTAAGGCAAAATAGATGTGGAATAATAATAAGTATAACTGTATTATACATGAGCTTTATGATACTTTTGTACTGTACTAACTTGCTGTCACTTTATCAGATATTGATGCCATAACATATACATTATTTGGAAGGAATAAATTTTGTTTAATAATCGGTCTGAACTCATCTATATTCTCCTTTAAAACTATAAACAGAGGTTCAAGAAGTTTTCCTTCAGCATTAATAGTAGGGACTATCGTGTAACTCTGTGTCATAGCTGGGACTGATTGAACTACACATTCAACTGTCTTACTTCCTTCTTCTGTCAATGTACGTCCTGAATGAATTTCAATCTGAAATGCACTTCGATCGGCATTATATGTATTTTCAGGTCCAATTTTCATAATATGCGATTTTACGTCAGCTCTACAAACTTTTCTGAATCTTTATTTACAGATTCCTTATGTTCTATAGTTTTTCTTCTTATATATATACCATTAAACCATTTCCCTTTCAGGGTAGGCGTGACACTACCCGATTCGGGTAGTGTTTCTAGGTTTTTCTTGTAGTTATAAATAACTACAAGTGTGGGCTCACCACACCCACGATGTGCCAACAGCACTCATGTCAGTATTCTTGAATGGTCACCCATCCAAGTACTAACCGCGTCCAACGCTGCTTAACTTCAGTGATCTGACGAGAACTGGGTTTTTCAGCGTGGTATGGCCGTTGGTTAATTTTAATTAATTAATTAATTGTTAATTAATTAATTAATTAACAGTTAATTTTTCTGCTCACGATTCGATGAGATTTTTTAAATTTATACAATCAGGTGCCTGTTGCTTTAAGTCGAACATCATCGAAGTTCAAGTTTCTCTTGGCTTCTATTGTCCATTTTCTTATATTCATATCATGAACAATGAAACCAGAATCAGTAGCAGTCCTAAAATTTTTCAGCACAAATTCGGAAATTTGCCCTAATTTTTCTTTATATGTTCCACCTTTATTAAGCTGATTGGCCCACCGCTTTAATTGTGTCACGGAAGTCACTAATCTAAATTTTTGTTTACCAGTTTCAAGACTGTAATTCTTTTTTTTCCCCGATCTCCAATATTCGATAGCTTTTCTTTTATAATCAAAGCTCAACTCTTCTCCATCTCTTGAACAAGCGTCAGAATCTTCCTCATAATTATACCATACACTGCGTCTTCAACTGGATGTATTTCATAATTTTTACATGATTCCTGAAAATTAAACGTTTCTTTTTCGATTGCTTCAATTGCGTTCACTTCATCCATAGCAGAAATTAAAATTGTTTCGAAGCCTTCAGCAAGTTCAATTTCCACTTTATTAACAGGCGTTACTGAAACTTGCATTGCTTCAAAGGTTGCGAGTAGAAGTTTAATTACATTTATGGTATTCACTTTCATGATGAACGTATTAAAAAAAACGTAAATAGAAAAATATATTATTTTTGCACTTTTAGCAAACACTGAACTTTAAATCAACGTAAAGCGGTATTACATTACTAACTGCACTGCTCTGTTTTATCCAAATAATTCATTTTACAACAAATATCACTTCTGGTTACTGATAAAAGCAGTGCCATCTCGAAAATATGTTTTGAATGATACATTATGTAGAGATAAGGAATTAAGCGAAAACGTTTTATAAATACACCGCAGATTATAAACCAGACATTGCCATTGTTTTAAAATATATAAATAATCTCTTCAATAATGATCTTCTTTAAGGTCGCAGTTTATTTTAATGAAATGCAAACAATTAAGCATCTTGCGGAATTGATAACATTCCTGCATGACGCCTAATTAATTGGCAGTTCTTTGCTTTCAATTATGTGTCTGTTCCTAACTTAAAATTAAAATATTATTTTTGGGGGTGATATTTAGGGGTTGTTTTCACCCCCTCACCTATCGAGTGGTGGATGAGAATAATACGCAACACAAATTAGTTTTGCATATTAATTTAAGTATGTATTGCAAATAATAAAGAGCATTGCATGGAATTTGAAAGTGGAACTAACGTTAGGGTAGTTTACCCTCTTGGAAAGGCGAATTCCACTTTTTTTGCACTTTAATCAGAATATTTCAGTGCGTACCTAAAGTGGCTCACCATCGGATTCCAAAAAAAAAACTGAAATTGTTTTTTTATGTGAATAATTTAATAAATAGAATATTGGGGTAGTTTACCCATTAAAGATTTTTTCCACAAAAATGCTGACGTTAACATCAATTTCCTCTTACCTTTATAATAGTATAGTTTTTTCGCAGATTTAATAAAAGTGTCAATTTTTATAACGAAAATTTTTAAAAAAATATTAGCTTTTGCTCCTTTAAATATAGGGGTAGCATCCCCCAATGGTCACAATACCATACACATATTCGAAATTCAAAGGGAAATCCAATGCAATTGATTTGAAAGAAAATAATTGATTGGTTTACGTTAAAATTAAAAAGCTCATTTTTGGGTGTGAACTTTGAGGGTCATTTTCACCCCTTAGAAATTTTTTTCCGGAGATAAACAAAAACACGTGTCGCTTAGTTTTTGATGACCTACAACATATATGAATTTGGAGAAAATCGGAGGGGTACACCTCGAAAGGTTTCCTTTCAGATAAAAAGACTGTTTCACTCGTAGGTACATAATATACTATAATCTCTGGTAGTTAATCAAGACTAGAATCGAACGAGTTTACACTTACTCCGAAAGTACTGTAAACTTCATAAGAGTTATAACTGCCTACGTCCTGCACCTGTTTCAGGTATTATTTTTGAAATTCCGGAAATATTTGGTAAATTTATAAATTATCGGAAATTTAAGCCATTCAAAAATGTCCTAAACTTTGGGAAATTTTTGGTAATTTCTCAGTAATTTATGTAACTTATCAACTCTTAAAGGCGGCAGTGAGGTTCTATGTTTTTGTGTACCCCCACTTCCAATAAATTTGGAGATTTCAACGTAAATTACATGGCGAATTACATGTAGATAAATTACGTCAGGTATTATACACAGTAAAAAAAGTTGCTGGAACTTCAAAGATGAAATTACAATAGACTGTAAAATCACTACGTCTCAAATCATAAAATTAGATTGTGCTGGGTAAAATCAAATTCTCGAACGATGTGTGTTTATGGTCTCCAGGAAAGAAAATTTGATCGAAAAGCGTATGCGCATCGTTTGAAAAAGGGATCTTGCTCGAAATGCCCAAGCGCAGCAATGATAAAAAATCTTTTTTCTGGCAACTTTTTCTAACTGTTTCAGTATTCACCACCTTCCGCACACTATATACATGCCTCGAAAAGCGAACATTTCATGTTCTATGATATTTTTTGCAAAAATTAATGAAAATGAGATTTTCTGTGTCTATAAAGTGTGGTTAAAGTTCTAGATTCCTCTGCTATGTGATTAGCGTGCGGGAATAAGGTATTCCTGCACAATTTTACGTGCGAGAATATTCCGGCACTGTGAAACTTTGTGAGAATACCATATTCCTGTACGCTAATTTCACAGTGGAGCAATCTGATACTTTGCGCACACTTTACAGACACGCAATAACGACATTATCCATGTGTGTCAAACTTGGAGAATATATTTCTGACTTCGTATAATATTTAAAGAATATAGTGTAACTCGCAAGACTAAATATTTATACAATGCTATTCCCATAATAAATAGTGTTAAAAAGTCACAAAATCGTATAACCTACAAAGAAAAAGGTATTTTCGAGGTAGACTAATCTCAGTGAACCCATAAAGTAACTTAATGATTGAAAAAATAGAATAATTGTTGGCAAAAACTTATTTTCCGGTACGAACCATTTTACCTCAATTTCCCGTTTACTGCAATGCACTGGAGCAATGTTTATTGTGGTCCTTTTTTCCGATTCGTCCTTGTCCTTCAATGGAAGAAAATAAAAAATAAGAGATCAATGAAACAGAAGCGTGTTTTCATGTGAAGGCCAGGTTGTTTTCCGTACAGGATTAAATGTACTTGTTTGGTTCACGTATGCGCTTTCCACACCGTGTAAAGTGTTCACGTGTAAATGGACGATGGGAGGCACAAATATGCCTGTGTTTCAAACCTAATTGAAGTTTCGAATTCTACACTAGCCGGGTCATCCGTCTGTCACGATCCTGCGTTCGTTGATTCACTCAAAGGTTCGTTTGCAATTTCGGTAGGTATACCAATTATTTCTCTTTCCATGTGTGTGATGTCAGTCTAATATCTTTGCTCTAGGGCCTACGGAAGATACGCGAGGGAATACCCTACCCTAAGAGAAGAAATAGTATATATATATATATATATATATATATATATATAAATATATATATATATATATATATATAGTAATCTCCCATATTCTTGAAAGGCTTTGAAACATGAAGAGTTCACTATTATTTCTTTTTGACATATACAGTGGAACTGCCATAATTTAAAGTGGCACGGGGCGTGGGAAAAATTCGAATTATCGAATAATTCAGTTTTCAGGCGATATCTTATTAAATAAAAAATCAGTAATAATGATATAAGTTTATAATAATAATTATAAATGATAATTATGAAATAAACGAAATACATTAAAGAAATGAAATAAATAAAATAACCGGAAATTCGAATATTTTTGTCTCGAGCACTTTTCAACCATTCAACCGTGGCTTTTTCTACCTCCGGAACAGATAAAGGCTTCATGCGTTTTCTATCTTTTTGAAACGAAGAGTCTTCGTAAGCAGCGAAAATTTTCTCTTTGTTCTTAACAATAGTTGTTGAAGTGTTCGCTGGTATGCCAAAGGTTGCCGCAATGTCTTTCTTTTTCTCCACACGAATTTAAACTTCATGAATCATTTTTATTTTGTCACTTAAATTTAACGTTTTATAATTCTTCCTCTCCATATTGTACGCAAAATTGTCAACTTTGAAATTCAGATGGAAAACTGAAATTGAGTCTGTTGCAGCATTAGCTCCTACTATATGTACTACTTTTGAAAACATACTTGACTGCGGCGAATGATGTTCATTTCTCTGAATTTAAGGAACATTTCATGAAATCTTTTCTGAATCTCGTGGATGATGTCGAACATGTATAAAAGTAAAATAATTGTCTCTTACACGGAAAAAATTTTTTGGGAAAAGAATCTGCAAAATTCGAGTAACGCTGGGACATAGAGACATTTGGGAAAAATTTAACATCATTTTAGTAAAGTTTACAACTATTTTGCGTGCTCAATGAATATATTGCATAAGAGTATTCTATGAAAATTTGAATGAATATCCAAATTTGAGTAAAATGAGCGTTTACTTGAGGGAAATAGAAAGGGGAAACGGAGAGTGATAGTGGCTGACTGGTTTCAAGTCAAATACTCGAAAAAGAACAAATAGTTATCAGGTTTCGTAAAACAGTGATTAGAGTGTTGAATTTTAATCCTAACGGTCCTGCGTTCGAGTCCTGATACCAAAGGTTTACGCAAATTTTGGGGAATCTTTCCGCAATCAATTTCATTTTTGCCTTAAATTAATCTGAAATACAGAGTCTACACTGCAAAAACAAAGTGTCTTATTTTTAAACGCTTAAGTGTTTTTTTCCCTGTCCTCGTTTTTTAAACACTTACAAATGTCTAAATATTTTAAACACTGCAAGTGTTTATTTTTTAGACGCGCTGATGTGTTTAATTATCATCAGGTGTTTAATTCTGAAACACTTCTAAAGTGTTTAGAATTAGCAAGTGTTTAAAATTTAAATACTTGGATTTGCCCTAAAGAAACTTAAAATTAGAATTTAAAACAGTAATATCTTTATGAAACACATAACCCGCAATTAAAAAGAGAAAGAAAGAGATTTGCACAGGGAATCATAAGTGGAAAAGAATTGAATTGCCTGTGAAGAAAATATTATTTATTAAAAAATTTTCTATAGCGAAATACTTTAACATACACAGAGATAAGTTGAATAATTAATTTAATCGGTGAGAATACTAAAGCTTGTCCAAAACTTTGAAAGCACCTTATTGTTATTAATTTTCCTATCGAATAACCTTTTGTCAAAAAATTCCAGAACGACTTTATACTTGTCAGGGTATTCCGAATCCCAAGCGTAGTAGGTGGCTAACAAGCAAAGAGCAGCTTTGCTCACGGTCATCAGTGGCTCTACTTTAATTTCAATATTCCTATCAGCAATTACGAACGCAGACACGATTGACGACTTGTCCTTAAACATGATGAGTCTTGGGGCCTCATGCTCTTTCGAAGCCAGGAACTTCTCCGGATGTGGTTGATATGCCTGAAACAAATGATTGAAAATATGAAAAGAGAGAAAATATTTCACATTACTGATAAATAAGTTCAAAAATTTGTTTAGTTTTCAAATTTTCAAAAAATGTGCAATTCCCCTCATTAGTAAGTTTTTAAAAAATAGCTTCGTATAAATCCTACTAACTTTAATCGCTTTTTTCTAAAAATACTATGTTTTAAGTCGGTGGACACGATTTCTCAAAAACTAATGCACCGATCCTATAGAAATTTTGCACACTTCTTCAAAATATGATTGACTAGTGATTGAACAAAGTTTTGTCTAGATAACAACTAATTTTGCAATTAAATCAATAATTAAACTGTACCATGAGAACGCTTCTAAAAAACAAATTAGAAATTACACTTTATAAATAAAAGTGTAGCTTCTTTCTTATTTTTGTGTACAGTTTAGGGGAGAGAATATGTTAAAATAAATTGAGGTTTTCTTACGGTTTTCCGTGCCTTCTGAATTGGTCCTGCGTCACAAGCCGTTTCATCAACTGACCGTTTATTCGGATACAATGGCGTCAGGACGCCATCCAATGGTACCATTTTCTCAGCTGAATCTTGCTCTTCCTCGAGAAGATTGAAAATTGGCAGGTCTTGTACTTCCAGGACACTCACATCAGGTGGTTTACAAAAAATCACTTTCACTGTGGCATTGTTTAAAATTTCTTCGTCGTTTTCCACGTCCACATACCGCGATATTGCCTCACAATATTGTTGAAAGACAAGACAGCTGGATTTATCTAGTTTGGCCTTCAAGTCTGGGTCGACTTCCGATGCTTTAATCATCTGACTACGTAGGCACTGCAAGTCCGATGCACTACACTCTTTTATGAACTTAATCCGCTTTACTCTCCCATCTCCTAATTCACAAAATACAGTTTTTTCACTCATAATTGAATATGCACTATAATCACCACAATGGCACTTTCAGCTACTCAGGCTCGGTCAACTTCTGTAGAGGGAAATGGCGGATTTTTAGGACATAAGCGCGGGGGCAGAGAGACTTGGAGGGGTACGGTATTATTGCTTTGGCCCACCGCAGATGGCGCTAACTTTCAGCGCCATGGGGTCCACGAAATAGCCGCCGTTGGCGCTCACAATTATAGTGAACAGCTGATCTGTCATCTTAAATTTTTATCGAAAAGAGTATGACTGCGATCGCCTGTTATGAAGTGTTTCAAGTGACTTCCGTTCGAGTAATTCCTACAGATATTTCGGGATGGGTGATAGAAAACAAAAATAAGTCGCAACTAAAAACTTCAAGTGCTTTTTTCAAATGTGTTTAAAACAGATCAATTTTATGGTGTTTAATGCCTTTTAGTGTTTTATTCTGTACCTTTTAAACACTTTCCGTGTTTTTTAAACACTTGAAAGTTTTTTCAGCAATATTTAAGACACCTTCATCTGTTTGAAACGTTTTAAACACTCGCGTGTTTGAACTTAAACGTTTATAAACCATCATAACCGTTTAAACGACACTTGTACCTGTTTAAAAGACAGTAAGGTGTTTAAAATTTAAACACTTCTTCCATTTCAGTTTTTACAGTGTATATCTGACATATATGTAGTAAAAAATGAACAACTGACAGGTATGTTAACTTTAGAATGATTTGTATTTGTGCATACGTCGGTGTCGTATATACATCTATATGCAGTCGTTTGTAAAATATTTTATGTACTTGAATAAAACAAAAGAATTTTATTATTGAATACCTATACGTACATATAACTCGATGTTTTTACACGAAATACTTTTCAAAATCTTATTCTCATCCTTATTATATCGGTTTTTATTAACAAGTCGCGTTCCTAAGTCCAAAAATGCTACGTGAAAAGTTGACGGGATGTCAAAACAATCTTTATATCTTAAATTTATCTTATATGAATTGCATTTTACGTGCATAAAGCGGTTGACTTTCAACTAAATGAGTAACTTGAAGGCATACGAGTATTATTGATATCATCGATTGACTTTCAACCACCGAGTGATTCTATTGGTTACATCTGAAAGGCAACCGACATTTTTAACTGAAACTCAGATTCTTGTATTACTGTGTGTAGCAGCCTCCTTACAAAAACTACACATGTTTTCTTTAATGACAAAACAATTATTTATTAATGTTTCCGCCGGTAACATACGAGTATTTTTTGTTTTTTGTTATTCACATTGCTTCCTCATCGTTCGACATTCATGTAGCTCTTGATGGACCGAATTTCAATTCAGGGAACGCCTTGTGCACAGGTATATTCGTGCATATATAAAGTAAATTCCACACACGTTTCACGACTTTATCTCGGAAATGAGCAAAGGCACAAGGAGTGACATATTGAGATCGTTTCGGCGTTTGCCTGCCTCCATGCATCATCCACTTCGATCAATGACGCGTACCTATATGGTGAATTCTTTAACCTCTGGAACAAAGAGTGACTTTTCTCCAATTCTTACTTTTCACTCGAGTCCTCATTTTGGTATAGTGCGTGACTGTGATACCACTTTTGATTAATTCCACTGTTCACGGCCGGATTTAGTAAAACGACGCCCCTAGGCTATTACTCCCCCCCCCCCCCTGATTCTATTGAAAGACTGAAATTGAATTTTTTGTTAAAAGAAAAAAGCACTAAACCATATTTCGTAGAGTAGCAAAGCTGGTTTTCCCCTAAACGAAAATAAAATTTCCAAGAAACAGCCCACCTCGACTTCCCGAGGTGAAAAATTCAGTAGTCCGCCGAAATTCACCACCGGCGCAGTACTGGTCCAGTACTGGTAATCAGTACAGATAACAGCAATTCCCCCAGTACTGATTGTACCTGGTTTTTTTAAAATTCTAAGTTCCATCTTTATGATAAATTGTAAAGGTTCAGAAAAAATTACATTTGATGTAATTCTTAATCGTTCTAAAATGGCCTAAAACACTTAAAAAGAAAAACGTTACACGAAAGTTAAAAAAATTTGTTATTAGAAAAATTTTCGCACTTCGCGATAAAATTTCTATGTTCCGTCGATAAAAATGTTAATGTTCATTTTTTGTCATATCTTTAGAGTATATCAATAGTGTGTGTTAAAATTAACCAAAAAGTTCGAATAAAGCTAAAATTTTTGTAATTATAAATAATATTCGGACGATATGCAGTCATATGATGATGAATGGATAAAGTAGATGCGTCCTAAAAACAATTTAATGATTTTTTATCATTTTTAAAATTAACTCCGGCATTTTCGTACGCCTGCAGTTTGCCAGTACAGAAGCAGTACTAGTTTGAAGTACTCCGGCTGTACTGCACGCCAGTACTGCGGAGCATTACAAGCCAGTACTGGCCCAGCACAGGCACCCAGCACAGACTTCCAGTACTGGAACTCTGGAAATCTGTACTGGGCCAGTAATGCGCTAGCCATGTACTCTCTAAATCTGAATCAGTGAAAAGTCACTGATTGTCAGTGAAATCTCACTGATTCAAATAGCTAGAATCCGGTCACTGACAACCAGTGAAAAGTTACTTATTCATTCAGTGAAAGTTTCACTTTTGCGAGTTGGCAGCACTGCACCACGTCAATTTAGCAGTCATAATAAAATAAGATTTTAGTAGATTTAATGAAATAATCATAGTAAAAACTTAAAACCCATAAATGTGATCAAATATTAAAAAATGTGAGAAGATTTGATGCTTCTAAATGACAAACAACCTCACATATTTCTGTACTTTCAAGATTCGACTGTCATGTACACACCCGTCAAGTAAGTACTTTTTATACGAGTTACACGGAGAAAATTTGGTTAGGAAACTACCAAACTTTTAAGTACAATTGGGATATATGGACCAAAGGAGAATGTTTGACATTATTATACCATTAAGCCATTTCCCTTTCGGGGTAGGCGTGACTTGCTCGGTTGGAAAATAGTATTGGGTATATGGGTGAATTGGTATAGAGTATATAGGTACAAGTTAGATAGGTATATAGGTGCAAAGTAGATAGGTATATAGGTGTTAGGAATATATGTTTTAGATTGATCTGGAATTCTCGTGTCATTTATTCAAATGACACGTTTATTCCGCAACACTGCTCCGACCCAGGTTGCTGATCAATCTCTCTAGCGATCACCCCAAGTGAAGAGCCTCACAAAATTGTTATGTATGGTTCCCCACTTGGGCCCATTAGAATCCAAGGTCTTTGTTTCAGGCTTCATTCATTCTATTGTCACTCTGTTTACAAACTATTTGTCGCCACACTTTTCTGTCCTGGCTTTTTTTCATGCAAGCTCTTGTGTTTCTATGGCTTCTTACGTCTCTTCGGATTAATGTCTCATTTACCGATTCTAACCATTCTTTCGGCGGTCTACCTCTAGGCATTCTGCCATTTACTTTACCTTTGTACACTTGTTTGGTCAGACGCTCATCTTTCATTCTTTCAAGATGACTGAACCATCTTAACTGATTCCTTTCCCATGTGGCAACTATTGTCTCTTTTGCACCACATTCTTTGAGGATTGTCTCGTTTCGGACTTTATCCATCAGTGTTTTCCCGCATATTATGCGCAGAGGTCTCATGCCGATCGCGTTAATTTTACTCCTGTTCTTTTCTTGACATGTCCATGTTTCGCTACCGTATAGTACAGTCGGTACGAATATAGAATTATGTATGGCCATTTTAGCCTTTTTTGATATGTTTTTATTTGTTAGGATGGACCCTGCTCTACCGATAACCTGTTTACTCTTATTTATGCGCCTATCTAACTCCCCATCTATTTTTCCGTCGCTAGTGAATAGACTACCTAGGTATACGTACTTGTCAACTTGTTCTAATCTCTCATCATTTAGGACAATGTTGCACATTGTTTTCTCACTCTTTCCCTCAAACACCATGATTTTTGTTTTATTTACGTTAATTTTGAGTCCCATGTCCCTCATGCTTGTATGAAGTTTATTCAACATTCTTTGCAAGTCCTCGACTGATTCTGCCATAACAATCTTGTCATCTGCGAAAGCTAACCCACGTACCTTAACTGTTTGGAGATCTACACCTTTTTCGTCGAAGAGTGCAGTTCTTAGACACTTATCCATGAATATGATAAATAGCCACGAGGACATAACGCATCCTTGTTTCACGCCTTGCGTAATATCGAACCAGTCACTCAGTTTCCCGTTTACCCTTACGCTCGCTTTACTACCTGTATATATTGTTTTTATTGCTTGCAGGAGCCCTCCATTTACTCCGTACTCTTTAAGAACTTCCCAAAGTTTACTTCTATTTACCGTGTCAAATGCTTTTTCTAGGTCAATAAATGCACAGAAAACTTTCTTTCCTACTCTCAAGCTTTTTTCTGAATCTGTCTTAGGCTAAATATCTGATCAGTACATGATCTTCCTGGCATAAATCCACTTTGGACTTCCCATATTTTTTCTTCTGTTATTTCCATTACCCTACGAATAAGTATTTTTGAGTATATTTTACTTACGGTACTTAGTAGGCTGATACCTCTGTAATTGCTGCAGTTGCTTTTGTCTCCCTTTCTTTTGTATATTGGTACGATAATCGCTTTTCTCCAATCTTCTGGGACTTTTCCTGTCTCGATACACAAATCTATCAATTCGCACAACCTGTGAGGCATGTACTCGGCACTGTATTTAAGCATTTCAGCGCTAATACTGTCTGCACCAGCAGCCTTACCGTTTTCAGGTTCTTTATTATGTCTCTGACGTCAGTGACACAGACTTTTTCAATTGGGTTTTCTAATGCATTATGTTCTATGTCGCAGTTTTGTTGTCCTATATCTTCACCTTCTAATAGTTCTTTAAAAGAGTCTTTTAAAGCGTTTACTATCCCGTCTATATCATATAGCATTTCACCTTTGCTGTTTCTCATGCTGGCAAACTCGGTACTTTTACTTTCCTTCAACTGTTTATATAGTAGTTTCATTATTCCTCCAAAGCAGTTTTGTATTTTGTTCTCTTCTTCTGTTCTGATTTTCTCTTCACTCTCTTTGACTAGTCGTTTAACTTTCCTTTTTTTGTGTCTGTAATCATTCTTGAGCCTATTTCTCTCATCATCACTAAGACCTGTCATGTTCAGCGTTTTTTTGTGCGATTTTTCTTTTTCTTTTTGGGCTACCGCAATTTCATCATTCCACCACTCATCGCCAGACTTTCTCCCTACCACTGCCGTACCACACACTTCAATCGCACTTTTAACAATGGTATCCCGTAATAAAGTCCACGCGCCCTCTATATCTTTATTCCTTTCAAGCGGCTCCCAAATTGCCTTATCTATGCGTTCGTTTATCTTATTCTGCAAATCTATTCGAACTTCCGGTTTCTGTAAATCTTCAACCCTGATTCGCGTTTGTTTCGTTTGTTTGGTTCTCTTTCTTCTCCATCCCCGCCCTAAGTTCATTCTGGAGACTAAAAGGTAATGATCAGTATTGCATTCGGACCCCCTCATGACTCTTGTATCTATGACTAGTTCTCTTAGTCTTTCATCTGCAATAACGAAGTCAATTATACTGCGGTTATTTCCTTTGCACCAGGTGTAAGTGTGGATCATTTTATGTCGAAACCAAGTATTTGTAACAAATAGGCCCTTTTCTAAGCATAAGCTAACTAACTTTTCCCCGTTATAATTTTTCCTTGGATCCCCAAATTTACCTAGTACCCTTTCTGTATCTGTATCCTGACGTTGAACGCCAACCCATCCGTTCATATCTCCTAGCAGAATTATTCTTTCACCTTGATCGCAAGTACTTATTGTGTCATTTAAAGTGTCCCAGAAAGCGTCTTTGACTTCTCGCGGCTCACTGTCAACTGGGGCGTAGCACGATATGATAAATAACCTTCTGATTCCTACCTTCATTCTAGCCCACAACAATCTGGGAGATACAAAATCATGATCTTTGAGATGCTGTCTTGCTTTTTCATTCATAATTAAACCGACCCCTTTACTACGATTTGATTCACTACCTACTCGTGACCATATTTCAAAACCGCCTTTCAACACCCCATTTTCTATGTTTCTACTTTCGCAACCCTTTTTCTTCGTCTCAGGTACACATAAAATATCTAGTTTCCTTGCATGCATAGTTTCTCGTAGTTCTCTTACTTTAAGGTCATTCACTCCTCTAGCATTCCAGACACCCAGTCTCCATTCATCGCCTGAAACTCGACCTTTACGTTTACCGTGTGTATGCATTTCGTCAATCCAAGTTTCAGTCCATTCCGAGGCTACTTTATTGTTTGTATTATTCATGTTTAGATTGTACACCCAACTATCACCTTTATGCGCGAAATTTGTTTTGCGAGCCGAAATCATGTCCAAGTTAAGTGATTATTCTTCGTACGGTGGATAGTCTATCTGTAACGTCAGTCCCACCAATACTTCTGTTACTGTGTGTGGGGGGGGGGGGGGTGAGGACAGAGAAAGGAAACCGAGAGTCTCAATTGGTTGGTGATTTATGCTGAGAAGGTTACCAGCCTTCAGCAACGTTGTATTTGATAGGAGTTAATATGTGCCCAAAGCCGAATCCTGGCCTACATCTAAAACAGGAGCCAATAAGTCTTTTTTTTTTTTAATTTAAAAAAGAGTTATATATAGATATAGATGAAATTTGCTCCTGGTTGAAATATTAAAATAGTTATAATAATTGAACTGCAATATTATAAGTTTTAGGGAGAATTTAAGATGCATTTAGGAGTCTTTGAAAATGACGCGTCAATGCCATATTATAATTTTTAATCCCCGGCAATTTGCGAAAAGCTTTAACATGTAAGGATTTCTTGAAAATTTTGAAATTCCTTCGAAACCATCAAAATCAATTGAAAATTCCTACTAATGGAGAGCGGAAAAAATCGTAAAATATTTGAAAATCTTTTAAATTTCCTGAAGCGTTATTATTTTCTTCAAATTAATTTACTCGAAAGTTTGGTAAAGTTTAAAATGAATTCTAGAGAAAAATTGATTTTGGATATGTTATTATTTCCTCCACATTGCATGAAAGTTTTTCCGCTGTGGAAGAGATTTTAATTTTTGTTTACGGGTGATTCAAAACCAATCTATTTAGATTATTACATTTTCACAAATAGGAAAAAGAAACAATCCAAAACAATTTTTAAATTTCTAAAATTGCTAATATTTTGTGCATTCTTCTTACAAAAATTCTTACTCAATTAAAAGAAATCAGAAAATATTCATTAAAAAGACCCTGCAGATTGGAGACGAATCATTTGTTTAGTGTCTCTATTTAAAAATTTTTAAATTAAGATCGATCAGAAATCTATTTTATCATGAATAATTTTATGCAAAATGAGCATTAAAAAGATTCAGAATTAAAAAACAGACTTCTAAACTACCTCACTTTTCGGCTCATTAGAGACAAAAATAACGAAATGAAAAAAGAGGGAGAAAAGGGGAAAAAGTCAACCAAAACCAACCTCTCACTTTTTCCTTTATCCGTCTTTTTTATTCTACCAGCTACGTTAGACTTTATTCGACAGTTCAGTAAACCGACAGTCGAGTCGCAGTCGCCGGCATCTCCCACCACCGAACCTCCCTAATCTTTCAGGATTGTATACAAGTATTGAGCACCTCGAAGATATTTCCCATTTTTTAAATTATGAATATGGTGTTGAATTTTCATCCTATTTTTAGTCCTCGTTGGCATTTAGTATTTAATAATGAATATTAGTTTTACAATTGAAAAATAAAAGTAGAGTTTATTTAAGAAGGTTATTACAAAGTTGATTACAATGAATCGAAGTTAACGCCCCTGGCGTAAACATTAGTGATGCCATTTCAGAGCTTTTTGCCATGTTAGTGGTTTCCCTACTACATTTGTAGTTTTTTTCTTTCATTTAGTGGGAAGAAAAAATTCTATTTCAATGAGAATAAAAAAAGTTTGATTCAAAAAAATAATCCTATCCCGAGAAAATAAAAATTGAAGTTCGCGGTATCGCGAAAAAGGAAGTACGTGTATATTTTTGTTATTGCATGATAAAAATTAAAACAAATATAAATACTAAAAGGTTGAAAAAATTAATACTCTGTTAAAATTTGAACTAAATTTGAAATTAGATTTTATTGAATTTTGTTTTTAAATTATTGCGTCAATAAATGAGATTTTTGCAAAATTTTATCATTATAACAAAAAATTCAATTTTAAATTTAAAAAATAAAATTGTTTTTAAAACAATTTATTAAACTGAAATTTTTCATACAAAAAATAGAATAAAAATTTTTCATCAAATGTACGTCGCTATATAATTTTATTTTAAGACTTCTTTAGCTAAAATCTTGTTTCATATTTTTTTGAATATTTTTTTACCATACAGTGTAATAAAGGTTTTCGTCAAATCTACATCGTAAAAATCTTTAAAGAATGTATGATTAATTATTTACCAACAATGTTTTAAATAATTTTGTAGTTTTACTCATTTCAGTGTAATT
>CAKNYM010033746.1:0-19092 GCA_932195095.1 Andricus curvator
GCGATGGAATGAGCCTGACGCTGGCAAGCCGGAATCTTGTTGAGTTGGCTAATAAATGAAGCTTTCATACCTCCAAGACAGCCGATTATGAGAACTACAAGATGGACTTTGAAGCCTTGGTA
Organism: Andricus curvator; assembly: GCA_932195095.1. NCBI lineage: Eukaryota > Metazoa > Arthropoda > Insecta > Hymenoptera > Cynipidae > Andricus > Andricus curvator. The sequence goes on from CAKNYM010033746.1 coordinate 123, forward strand.
GAGCCTGCTCAGCTCGAAAAGAAGTGCTTGATATTTCGCCCGTTTTTCTTCCTCCTTTGCCGTGATATTACCATCGGCTGGTGCCGAGAATTCAATCACGTAAATGATCTTGTTCTTCAGATCTTGGAGGACAATATCAGGCTTCGTAGCACTGATACGTTGAGTGGTCGAGAATGAGAAATTCCAGTAGATCTTACACTGATCATTCTCCACAACGGACTCGAGTTCCCCCTGGGCGTATTGCAAGACGGGCAATAGATCAACACCATGGAAGTGCCTCAGATGGTAATATAACACTTTTAGAGCCGCATTGTGTCTCTCTATGTACCCGTATCGTGCATATTTTGAGCATCCACTGAGAACATGTCCAAGTGTTTCTGGCTCTTGCTTGCATGCTCGGCAGTTGGTATCGCCTACAGGTATATTCATTATGCGCTCGCGGTAAACTAAGGTGTCTATAACGCCATCTTGACAGGCAAGAAGAAATCCCTCAGCCTCCGATTTTAATCAAGCAGACTTGAGAAACATGTTGGACAGACCCATCGAGAGCTCTTCTCTACGTATAATGCCGTAGAATTTACCATGAAGGGGCTTGTCAGCATGTTCTCTTAGTAGAAGCGTATGTTCTGCTTCCTGTACACGACTTTTGAGCACCAAAGGTGTTAGTGATGCTAGGCCATGTTTAGTGTCGCTGGAATCAAATGGGAGGCCAAGCTCCTCTGCGGCCCTATCTGCGGCACGATATAGAAACGCCGCAGCATTGACGACTTCATGTTGATGTACTAGTCGCATAAGAAAATCTGTGCTATTTAGAACTGAGTAGGCTTTAGCCAGAACCGTTCTGCGATGAAGACACTCTAAGCTCAGCAAGCCTCTACCCCCTTTATCTCGAGGGAGGTATATTCGAGGTACGGAAGATCTAGGATGATGACTTCGATGGATTGTCATCATCTTGCGTGTGCTTCGGTCAAGTTGCTTCAACTCATCGACGTTCCATTTTACTGCACCAAACGTGTAGAGCAGTATAGGAACGGCCAGCAAATTGGTCGCCTGGATCTTATTCTTTCCAGATAATTCGGAAGCCCAAATTTTTCTGAGAATTTGGCGATACCTTTTTCCAAGGGCCGTTTTTAACGTAAGCACATCATGGGTTTCCGCTTGCGGTATTCCAAGATATGTATATGTTTTTCCAATACCAAGATGTTGAATGGTATTTCCGCCGATGAGTTGAACATCCTGATCGTGACCCGATGATGTAGTTTCTAGTCTTCCTTGGTGTAGGTGGACGCAGGCACACTTGTCCAGTCCGAAGCTCATGCCAATCGCTATAGAGTACCTATTTACCGCCTCCACAAGGATGTTAAGGTCCTCTTTCGAGGAAGCAAAGAGTTTTAGGTCGTCCATGTATAAAAGGTGGTTGACCTTATGTTCTCTTTTGTTCGGCGGGCCACATAGGTATCCAGAGCTTTTGCCTCGGAGCACAATAGATAGAGGCAAGAGGGAGATGCAGAAAAGTATCGGACTTAGAGAGTCTCCTTGGAAGACTCCCCTCTTATATGTGATATAGCTTGTAGTCACTTGTCTTTTGTCAGATGTTATAACAAATCTTGTCCGCCACAAGAGCATAAGCTCTTTTATGCATCTCATTATTTTTGGATGCACCTCCATGCATTCAATGAGCTTAATAAGTAGCTCATGGTTCGTGTTATCGAATGCCTTACGGTAGTCAATCCAAGCCATGGACAGATTGCGTCGATACCTGATCGAGTCCTGGGTGATACACCTGTCTATTAACAGGTACTCCCTGCAACCTGCCAGACCTCTCTTGCATCCACGTTGTTCAACTATTGCACTCCATACCGGCTCGATAGATGTTAATATCCTCTCTTTGAGGATGCCAGTGAATAGCTTGTAGCTGGTGTTTAAACAAGCTATGGGCCTGTAGTTCTTTGGAATTGACAAATCTCCGGTCTTAGGAATCAATACCGTGCGTCCTTCCACTAGCCACTGCGGGACGGGTTGTTCTCCGTTTAAGAAAGTAGTAAATATGCGAGCTAGATGTTGGTGCGTAGAAGTAAACTTCTTCCACCAAAAGTTGTTGATTTTATCTGGCCCTGGCGCTGAAAAGTTCTTAGTTCTAGCGATAACTTTCTTCACTTCTTCAGCAGTAATTAGTGGACACTCTTCCTCTGGACCTTGTAACCGTTGCCTTTGGCAAAAGTTACGAAAGAGTGATATATCTGAAGCGTCTTCATTTAGCTGATAAGTATCTCCATATACTTGTTCCCAGAAGACTTGAATCTCTTCTCGACTAGGCGGATTTTTAACGGCACGTGACGTTTTATTGAACAGACGGGAAGGATGAGTAGAAAAGGTGGAATTTTCCTGAATCCACTTTACTCGCCGTTCACGGCGCTGTTTCGCTGTTGAAAGAGATCTTATTTTTTGCGTCCAGTGCTGCTTGATGGTCAACAGTTTACACTTGTTCAGCGTGTGATTTGCTTTCCTCAAGTTTCGAGCAAGTGCCCTAACTTTTGGAGTGAATTTTTTATTTAATGTTATGTAGCTAGTCACGCACTGAATATTTGATGCATGCCGTCTCGCCGTTTCAATTTTGAATTGAAGCTGTGCAATACGCTCGCGGGTCTTACTCAGACGTACTGAAGTTTCGTTACTTCTACTGTCGCTAAGCAAGGACACCGCCTTCTCGTAAACAACACAGTTCAGATTCCAGAGATTAACATCTTCGGGGAGCAAATCGGGGAGAGTAGTATTAGCTTCAGCTAATTTGTCCATCCTGAGAAAGACTTTTTGGTGGATAGATCACCTACTTCTCATGTTAGCATTATCGGCTATCTGCAAAGGTGGTCTTGCTGGAACGGGTGGAATGTTCGATGGAGGATGTTGCTCTTCTTCTTGTTGATAAAGAGCTTCATATCCGTTTTTTCGCAAAAAGGATACCTGATCTCTTAAATACTGAGGCGTTTGATGAGCATATTCCGGGTGCATATTGACCCAACGGTCATGTAACCTCTGCATGAATCCTCTGCATAATATCCTCATGAAGGATATTATTATTATTATTATTATTTTACTTCTACATTTTGTTTTTAATAAAAATATTAGAAAAATATTTTTTTTTTGTTCTTGATACGAAAAATATTATAAGTCTTGAGCCTTATTTATAAAAACAAAACGAAATGATAAAGAACTTTACACAGTACAACATTCTTGTACTTTCCATCCTAAGCTTTAACCAATTCGCTAAACGTGGTCAGGCTTATATACTGATAAATTGCAGACTGATTTTTAGGTGTAACAATTTTCAGCCTTCTATTTCATAGTAATAGTTTTATTTCTGAAAATGTATCTAATTTAGAAGAAAATTTTACCTAGTTTCAGATATCGAAACAATAATTAAAAAACTTTCAGTTTGTTACTGAAAGATATTCGAGCTTGATTTTTGAAAATTAAACGTAGTAGGAGAAACTTTCTCTTTTTCTTAAAATGTCCTTATAGATTTCGACGAAAAACTCTTATGCTGAATGCTTGGATAACTGTCCATCTCAGGTGAAATATGGCTCGAGATTTCGATTTCATCACTATCACACTGGAGAAATTAATCTTTCTATTTCACTTTTATTCAAGAAGACATTAGCCAAAGTCAGATGATCAGTGAAAGAGATATATAGTGTAAATACATACATATATATATATATATATATATATATATATATATATATATATATATATAGATCTAGGTGAAGTGTGTACAAAATCCATGATTCGATGAACAATTTCGAGATCCTTGGTAGAAACTGGAAGTATAGATTACAGTCGGGATAGAATATAACATCAAAATACACTAATATACATAGAACCCACTATATATGTATAGGTTACCAGTTCTAGATACAACAATATTATACGCGCAGTACAATTTACGAAAAACATATTCTTCCAAGCATTGCATTACTATAAATTATTAACAAAGATATTCTTTCTTTCTCCACATATGCTATGTCACATTTTTGAGTCAGATTGTGACGTCTACGAAACTGTTCGAAGCTATTCGTACCAAAATTTTGGTACATGTAGCCACGCTCTTTCATTGTTTTGCTTCTAAAATTAAGAGGTAATTAAAAGAGAGTCTTTTTTTGTTGTGCTTTGCATACCAACATTTTATATTATTTATATTGTGTGTTATGTAAAATTTCATATATTTCGTATTATACGAGATACTACCTATTGCCAGAAGTTTTCATTTTCATTAACTTTCTTATTATTGATGCTGAAAACTGTTCAGAAACTTTTACTTTGTTAATAATATATTTGTTTCCATCATCATTTGTGCATTTGTCAACAGCCATACCACGCTGAAAAAACCAGTTCTCGTCAGATCACTGAAGTTAAGCAGCGTTGGGCGCGGTTAGCACTTGGATGGGTGACCATTCGAGAAAACTGAGTGCTGTTGGCACATCGTGGGTGTGGTGAGCCCACACTTGTAGTTATTTACTACAAGTTATCAACCTAGAAACACTACCCGAATCGGGTAGTGTCACGCCTACCCCGAAAGGGAAATGGCTTAATGGTATACGAAACGACATTATACAAATTTATTTTTCTTTAATATCAAATTAAACTAAGCGAAACAAAAGTTTCCTAAATACCCCTCGAACACTTTTGAACTTTTACGATATGTTTTAAAGATTTTTTATGTGTATTCATATTTGTCTCTAGTTACTCGAACTATGTTTCAGCATTCGGGTCCTTGAAAGTTTTTGAAGAAAAGTTTATAATTTCGAATTTGAAATAAACGAAGGTACTTAAAAATGTTATTTAGTTCTAGCGATATTACTAATTAGAATCACAATATAATTTACTTTTAACTAAAGAACAGATGAAATTCTTACCTATAATTATAAAAAAGTATGTAAGATGGTAGGGTCTTTTGGTTTTACGTTTCGAGTCTAGTCTTTCCCGACCATCAGACCTCACTCATTACATTTGAGAAGTTTTGAAAAAAATTAATCGGTGCATAGAAGGCCAAGTAGAGAAAAACGAGCATGAGGGCGCATATTTATGTTAAAAGTTCGTAAAAATTGCTTCTTTGTTCTAAAGGGAAAGTAATTTTAAAGGAATATTGTATATATTGTTGAGAAAAATAACATTTTGGTCTGAAAAAATGATTTCATTAAGTACTTATGTTAACATTTAAAACGTAGAGTTGATCAGAATTTAAAAGAATCAATTATTAAAGAATTTTATAGAACATCAATTCGTAACATGTTTTTAAATCCAATTATGAAATATTATTTGTTCATAAGATAAAAAAATATACTGACTAATCGAAAGCGATTTAACTATTCAAAGTTCAAGTTTACACAAAATCTTGACTAGATGCTCAAAACTTGAGACTGAAATTCGTCTGTTTTTATTTGTATTCTAGAAATCACAGGCCCAGCAGTCAATAGCTACATAATTTTATATGTATGAACAAAATATATGTTTAGCAATATATGCACTTGGACCGATTAAAGGACTATATTATAGTTTACAATTTTAATACTTACCATATCATGTATCAGTCATCATACAATAGTTTATTGTAGTAATAATAATAATTGTCATCATAATCATCATAATCATCATAATAATCGCTTATTTTAAGTATATGTATCTTTTATATGCAAGCTATTTATCTTCCTATTTATTTAGAAAATAAGTTTTATTATTTGACTTTGAAATTCATTTCTGAATTAAAAGTCATTAAAGTAGAATCATAGAAGTTAATTATTCCTTTCAGCAGTAGTCTAGAATTTAAAAAGCCATGAATACAGCTTTAAAATATTGCGTCATATAGTCTTTCCGAAACTTCATCAACCCTGCACAAGTATAGACTTCCCGGAAATTCCATCCATTATCTATCTATTCCTTATCTTCCATACAAACACGAGCGTCTAGTGAGACAAGGCCCACGTCCGTACGCCTCCAAGAGCCACCTCCTCCTTCACATGCATCCCTTTAGTCACATCCACGTTCATATGCTTCCCTTTACCCTAATTTATTTGAACTATTTATAAAATTGTATATACGTATATGTATATAAATATTATAATTGGATAAGCTTTTTTCTCACGGGGTAGCTTTCAACTTTTTTTCCCTCGGAACTATGACGAACAATCAATTTTATACTTCATATGTTTGTGCATGTGTTCCACTTACTTACAACCCATACTGTATTGAATTAATACATATATTTTTTTTTATTTTGAAGATTGCATTTAAACTTTAATTAACTCTCATCTCATTTCTCAAATACAGTAATATTCTTTTGCTTTTTTAATTCTCAATTAAAGTCATTAAAGTAAAATCATGTCACTTCATTATTCATTTCAACATCAGGTTAGAACTGCGAAGCCATAAATCCAGCTTTAGAATATTGCGTCATACAGACCTTTAAAAATGCATCAATCCTTATATCAACATACATTTCCTAGAAATTCTCGGTTCCGCCCCTTCTTATCTCCTATTAATAGACTTCAAACAAACACATGTGTCTAGGGTGATAAGACCCTGACAGCCGAGGAGTGGGGGTAGGCGCCAGACGGCTGGGCAAAAACCGAGGAGTGGGGGTAAGCCGACTGGCGAGCCATAGTTGCTCCTTACTACTTGCATTCCTTTGATTGAAAATGCAACTAAGTTATTGAAAATTAATCTATTTTCTTGAAAATTCGTCTTCTTTTGTTCACAAAAATTAATCTGTTTGGATTGAAAATGTCATTTTTTGTTAAAAATATAACTTTATTGTATAAAATTCTTATTCGTTCATGGTAAATTGAACTATCTGATACAAAATCGAAGTATTTGTTCGAAAGTTAAAGTACTTTGTTTAAAATTAATGTATTTTCCTTGACATTAAAATATTTTCTTGAAAATTCGTTTCATTGTTGATTAAGAATTAATTGATTTATATTAAAATGTAGCTATTTAATTTATGGTTTCAAATTTATCATTTTTAGCAGAAGCTTCATGTACTTCGTTAAAAATTCTTATTTTTGTGTAGAAAATTCATTACTTTGGTTGGAAATGTAAATATGTGATTGAAAATTTATATTCTTAATTGAAAATTCACCTTCTTTTTTCACAAAAATTAATCTATTTTTATTGAAAATGATATTTTTTGTTGAAAATTCGAATGTTTATAGCGCATTCGTATTTTTTTAATCTAAAATTGAAGTATCTAACACAAAATGCAAGTATTTGATCGAAATTTGAAGTACTTTGTTGAAAATTACTTTACTTCATTTAAATTTCAACTATATTTTTGAAAATTCGTTTCCTTTTGGTTAAAAATTAATTCATTCAAATGAGAATTCAACAATTTCATGTTTGGTTAAAAAATGTTCCATTTTTTTTTTTAATTCATAAATTTAGTTAAAATTTCGTAATCTTCTTTAAAATTCGCCTTCTCTGCTTCACAAAATTAATCTATTTATATTGAAAATGTACATTTTTGGTTGAAAATTTAAAAGTTTTATGCAAAAGTCGTATTTTCTGCTCGAAGATATAACAATCTGATACAAAATGAAAGTATTTTGTCGAAAGTTAAAGTACTTTGTTGAAAATTAATTAATTTTCTTTAGAACCCAACTATTTTCTTGAAAATTCTTCTCCTTTTTGGTTAAGAATTAATTAATTTAATTGAAAATTTAACTATTTCATTTCTTATTCCAAAATTTGTTCCTTTTCTAAGTTATTCTCATACAAACTTGTTTATTCTAAGTTTCAACGCAAAGAACAATTAAGTGAACATAATTTGGAAACGAAATTATAAATATAGTTTCAATTAATTAGTAATTACCATTGTACAGTCTTATAGAATGAAACTTGATATTACACATTTTACTTCTGTTATTAATTAAAATTAATTATTAATAAATATAGGCTACATTTCAATTAAAATACATTTCATTTTTCTCTCATTTAAAAATTATACCTTCAACTGTAATTCAAATAGGTTGCTTGAAATTATATATTATTTTTGTCTCACATTTTGAATGAAAATGATATATTATATTACATTCCTAGTAGGGGAGACCTTTAAAGTGAAAATGTAGAGTGAATAATCGCAATACTTGAATTAAAAATATAATAAACGCATTATTAAAAAAATTATTGTCAAATACTTAATGTAAAATGATTCTACAGTCTTACTGAGTTAAACTTTGGGTTGATATTATTTTTATTATAGTATTCATAAAAAAAATTATTATTATCTAATATGGGATGCATTTGAACTATTATTAAAAAAATGTAAAAAAAAAAATTATTGAGTATCAGTTCACTTATAGTTTCCATTGAAATTAAATGTAAAATAATATACATTGCATTTTAATCGATAATTAGAAAATAATTTTAAAATAAAATTATGCCATGAATGCGGTGAGCACAACTTAGAGCAAACGAATAGAAGAGAGAGAAAACACTACAGTTACTGTATTGACGGCTTCGCATAAAGCGTAAGCAAGATAGAAGCATTCACATGGGAACAAAACCAAACATCTCTGATGGTGACACAACTAACACAATAAACGGAATCGAAGTTATGAAGAATATTGGTTGCCCTAACATACTGTATCCCCGCCCCTCTGCCGAGAATGATCAAGGAGGAAGGCAGAGAAGTCACCACAGCTCTCTCAATCCTTGGGGTGAAGAAAAACCTGAACAACATTACAACCATATGAGCTACATGAGTCATTATTATATTTATATCAACGGAAACCTTAATTATTTATCTTTCATTACCTGTTTGCAAAACATTATAGCTTACACTAGAGTCCCACTATAGTAGCTCCCGAGATAAGTGACAAGGCGGTCCAAGGGGACGAGAGGGAGGCGTTTGTAAGGTCAGCGGAGTTGCGATGTTTACGGTTAGGCGCTATCAAAAGCCACAAGAAAGAAAGAGAAGAAGAACGGTTTGGAGAGTCCCGAGATAGTGCGAAGCGATAAAGGGTACCCTTGAGACGGCTACAATAGCGGGACTCTGGTGTAATTAAAATCTTTTAAATTAGCAATGACTGATTGTAATTATTTTAGTAATAAGTAAATGGGCCTTTTTCAAGAATACTTTCGTTATAAGAATAATAAGTATGAGTGCGCAATGTGAATATCTGTGTATAATTTCTTTAATGTTTCAAAAACTACTTGTAAAAACTGAAGTTTTCAAACTATTCAAACTATTTTGTACAAATAGTAGTAAGTAAGTTTATACGGATGTTTGTTATTTGTTTGTCATGTGGGCGGGGGATACCGTTAGGTCTTCCACTGGCGCTCAAGCTATAAAGCCTATTGTCCCCTCGACATGGGGCCTCCACGCAAGGAGATCGCCAACTCATTTCCCAGTCTAGTCTCTATCTCCAAGACTAGTCCCCTCAACATGGAGCCCGTAACCGGGGAGGTAACCAGCCTCTTTTGAGGGAGCTGCAGTTTAAGGTGGGTTCCGAACCACCAAAGTCCCGGTGAAAGTACATAGAAAAATGTCCATTGGTACCGGCTCAAGGACCGAATCCCAGTCCTCCTGCACGGAAGCCTAACGCTCTATCTATGTGAAAAGATTAATATTTGCAAACATAAATCTGACTGAAAGAAAATTATTTCGCAACTAGTGTTTCTTTTACAATGATGGCGATGGTTCAGAGAGAAAATGAAGTTAACGAATCAGACGAGGAGGACGAATTTGAGTCTGATGTTGAAGAAGCCGATGATGAAGGGGAAGAGCCAAAGAATAATCGTGCCCAGCAAAAAAGAAAGTATTGATACGAATTGAATTTAAAATACTAAAACGCCCCGCAAATCCCGCTCTGCGACAATGACGCATTGTACAAGTGTTTCAATACGTGTAAATTCGTGAATACGGTATTTCAATTTTGAATCTTTTTATACGTGCAAATAAGGTGCAAAACTTTGAAGTCAGCGAATTCACTTCAATGTGTCAGCACGCAAACGCTTCAACATTGGTCAATGCATCTAAATTCGTGAGAGTAAAATACACACTCGATTGCGCCCCAATTCGTCACGGCTAATTTCAGCAGGTGTTGATTCACACAATTTTTCCATAACAGGAAAAGCAACGTGCGGGGTATATAGAATTTATTGTAAATGTTTAGTAAATTGTGTAGTAGCTCAGTGTGTTAACTCTGGACTGATACACGAGGGATCGCTGATTCAAGTCTCGGGGCATGCACTTCTTATTAATTTTTTTTCGTATTGACCTTGACCACGCATCCATATGGATTTACACCCATTCAATTAGCGCTGTCTCAATTCATCTAAATGCGTCTCAATTCGACTAAACGAATCAGAAAACGGGATTCACACGCATTCGAAAAAGGTTAATTCGCCCCAATCCGTATCAATTCTTTTTTTTTTGCTGGGTGATCATTAGCAATAGAAGAAAAAAGGACAGCTCCTGCCAAATCTTCTCAACAAAAGAAAAAGTGGAAACATCACAAAAAATTAACTATCAAATAAAAACATCCGTATCCGTTCCTAACTGACAGTTCGAAACGAAGAGCCTTTGATTTGTGTAAAACTTGCCAATTCGATATCAGCATTGGTTCTGGGGGCATAACTGACGTTGAGAAACACATTCACACAAAACAACACCTAGAACAAAAAAAGGATAAAAAGCATCAGTTGCCATTCGATAGTTTGAAACCAGTGGAGACGTACAACACATTAATGGAAAGAGTTCATTAAGCACAACTGAGATACGCAGAATTTCTAGCAGAACAAAACATTGCAATTCTGGCTGCAGATTATATGCCTCATCTGTTTCGAAAAATGTTTCTAGATTCAGAAATAGCTGAACAGTTTCACAGCACATGACCTAATCTGTTCATAATAGAGTGCACATGTCACTCGTTTCATCGTTGTGCATCCGAATCTTGCGAGAAATTACCACCTGAAATTGAAAAAATTGGCTGCTGTATCTACAACTATTCCAAGTCTAGTTGTTCTACAATCAGCTTATACAAGGAGTTCGAACAGTTTACACAAGTACCAGAAATGCAAGGATTCTGCGATATGTCGACACAAGATGGTCATCGGCGGAAGAAGTGGTTCTCCGTCTCATGCAGCAATTCTTCACTTTGAAGCTGTTATTCACGGATGCAGTTACCGATGGAAATAAAGTTGCCGCAAATTCAGCCAGTGAAATTCTGGAAATAATGAATAACGAAACCACGCTTCTGTATCTCCTATTCTTGAAATTTGTTTTGCCTATCTTCAACCAACTGAATAAACTTATGCAATCAGTGTCCTCTGAAATTTACAAGCTGAAGACCAACATCGATACAGCTTGCAGGACTTTCATGGACTCAAATATAAAATTCCAAAGTTTGATTATTTTCATGAATGTGTCTCTAAATACAGATGATTTCATAAACGATTTCTAACCGTGTGACTCAAGTGCAACCTGAAAATAAGAAAGAGAATCGAAAATATTGAAGCCTATTTTTGCGGATGAGTATTTTATACCAATTTATATTAATCTTGCCAACAAATGTGATTTCTAAAGCTAAAAATTTCAAATAACGCTGAAATTTTCTTCTTAATAAAAATTTAGACCTACACGCCTCATATGATGATAAAGGGGGGGGGGGGGAGCTTGATATGTTTCTATATTTTTCACTAAAACCTATTATTTTCAATTCAATTATTTTATTTCCAATATTTCAAGCAGGAAAAGCTTGATATATATTCATTTATAGTGATTTGAAATTATTTTGGGGTATTCGAAGGAATTCTCAATTGATTTTAATAGTTTGAAAGGAATTTAAAAAAAAAAAATTCTTTCAAAAATCCTGGCATATAACGGCTTTTTTACAGGTTCCAGGGACTGATTTAATTTTTTGTCGAATAGAATTAATTTAATGGAAAATCTGACTTTTTATTTCAATTTAATTCAATGATTTAAGAGAATTTCAAGTTATTTTTAAGCAATTTTGGGGCGCTATGAATCTGAAATTTCAAGAAATATAGAATTCCATGAAATTTTCGCGGCGTTTTATGATACTTTATGAGAGATTTCACGGTATTTGAAAAGTTTTCAAGTTTAAGTGAGATATTTCCTAATTTGAGAGAATTGTCAAGCTCTTGACAAATTCCAGAGATTAATTCAATGGTTTCCACTGAATTTTATAATAATATTTTTATATATTTCCAATTAATTTGCTCACAATAAATCAAGACCTCCACAGTATTTCAGAGATTTTTTACATATTCGAGAATATCTCAGAAAAATCCTTTTAAAGCACTCAATATTTCCAACGGATACCTTCAAAATACGACGTTATTGTGAACTGACCCTAAACACATGGTACCCTTTGTTCTCAAAATCAGTCTTGCGAGAGTTTTTGAAGGAGCAGGTCGTTTCTCCCAAAATTAAAAAAGAAACCAAATATAAAATTCTAAAGTTAGATTATTTTCATAAATGTGTCTCTGAATACAGACAATTTCATAAACGATTTCTAACCGTTAAAAGCCGTCGCTATACATGTCCTTTGTTAAGTCTTTACGCTTATAAGTCATGTATTTTTATCACACAGGTTTACATTTGCAGTAGAAGAAAAATTTTGTACTGATGAGGACTGTCGACGAACAGCCGAAACGTTTAAAGCAATTATGAACTGAGAGTTTCTCGGACATATATTACAATAAAATTTGACCAGTAATCTAAAAACCTTTTCTTTCCATCTTCAATAATATATATTACACCCTGGTCAACACCATAACATCTTATAAAAATAAGTACTTGCGATCAAGGTTGCCAACGGCGATACCACGCTGGAAACACCAGTTCTCGTAAGATCACTGAAGTTAAGCATTGTTGGGCGCGGTTAGTACTTGGATGGGTAACCGTTCAGGAATACCTGCGTGCTGTTGGCCCATCGTGGGTGTGGTGGGCCCACATTGGTAGTAAATATCCACCTAGAAACACTACCCGAATCGGGTAGTGAGGCAATGAACTTTCGAGTTCGAACTGCTAATCTATGTATGTATGCGATCAAGGTAAAAGAATAATTCTGCTAGGAGATATGAACGGATGGGTCGGCGTCTAACGTCAGGGTACAGATACGGAAAGGGTGCTAGCTAAGTTTGGGGATCCAACAAGAAAAAATTATAACGGGGAAAAATTAGTTAGCTTATGCTTAGAAAATGGCCTATTTATTACAAATACTTGGTTTCGACATAAAATGATCCACAGGTACACCTGGTGTAAAGGAAATAACCGTTACGAATGCAATACTGATCATTACCTTTTAGTCTCCAAATTAAACTTAGGGCGGGGATGGAAAAGAAAGAGAACAAAAAAAAGGAAACAAACGCGAATAAATATTGAAAATTTACAGAAACCGGAAGTGCGAATAGATTTTCAGAATAAGATAAACGAACGCATAGATCAGGCAACTTGGTTGACACTAATAGATAATAAAAATATCGAGGCCCCATCAGCCTTGTTTGTGGATATCATTGTAGGAGTGCGACTGAAGTGTGTGGTACGGCGGCTGTAGGAAGAAAATCTGGTGATGCAGGGTGAAATGATGAAATTGAGGCAGCCCGACAAGAAAAGAGAGAAGCCTACAAGAGAACGTTGAACACCACAGGTCTTAGCGATGAGGAGAGAAATAGGCTCAAATATGATTACAGACACAAAAATAGGAAAGTTAAACGACTAGTCAAGGAGAGTAATGATAAACTGATATTTAAACAGATGAAGGAAAGTAAAAATACAGAGTGTGTCAGCATGAGAAACAGCAAAGGTGAAATGCTATATGATACAGACAGGATAGTAGACGCTTTAAAAGACTCTTTTAAAGAATTATTAGGAGGTGAAGATATAGGGCAACAGAACTGCGACATAGTTCATAATGTATTAGAAAACCCAATTGAAAAAGTCTGTGTCACTGAGGTTAGAGATATAATTAAGAACTTAAAAAACGGTAAGGCTGCTGAGATAGGAGAAGTCCCAGACGATTGGAGAAAAGCGATTATCGTACCAATATACAGAAGAAAGGGAGATATAAGCAACTGCAGTAATTACAGAGGTATCAGCTTACTAAGTACCATAAGTAAAATATACTCAAAAATACTTATTCGTAGGGTAATGAAAATTACAGAAGAAAAGATATGGGAAGTCCAAAGTGGATTTATGCCAGGAAGATCATGTACAAATCAAATATTTATTTTAAGACAGATCACAGAAAAAAGCTTGAGAGTAGAAAAGAAAGTTTTCTGTGCGTTTGTTGACCTAGAAAAAGCATTTGGCACGGTAAATAGAAGTAAACTTTGGGAAGTCCTTAAAGAGTACCGACTCAATGGATGGCTCCTACAAGCAATACAAACAATATATACAGGTAGTAAAGCGAATGTAAGGGTAATGAGTGACTGGTTCGATATTATGCAAGGCGTGAAACAAGGATGCGTTATGTCCTTATGGCTATTTATCATATTTATGGATAAATGTCTAAGAATGGCCCTCTTTGACGAAGAAGGTGTTAGATCTCGAAACAGTGAAGGTACGTGGGTTAGCTTTCGCATATGACAAGATTGTTATGGCAGAATCAATCGAGGACTTGCAAAGAATATTGAATAAACTTAACACAAGCATGAAGAACATGGGCCTCAAAATTAACGTAAATAAAACAAAAATCATGGTGTTTGAGGGAAAAAGTTATAAAACAATGTGCAACATTGTCCTAAATGATGACAGATTTGAACAAGTTGACAAGTACGTATAACTAGGTAGCCTATTCACTAGCAACGGAAAAATAGATGGGGAGTTAGATAGACGCATAAATGAGGGTAAGAAGGTTAACGGTAGAGCAGGGTCCATTCTCAGAAATAAAAACATATCAAAAAAAGCTAAAATGGCCATACATAATTCTATATTCGTACCGACTGTACTATACGGTAGCGAGACATGGACATGTCAAGAAAAGGACAGGAGTAAAATTAACGCGATTGGCATGAAACCTCTGCGCACAATATGCGGGAAAACACTGATGGACAAAGTCCGAAACGAGATTATCCTCCAAGAATGTGGTACAGGAGAGACACTAGTTGACATATGGGAAAAAAATCAGTTAAGATGGTTTGAACATCTTGAGAGAATGAAAGAAAAAGTGTGGCGACAAATAGTTTGTAAACAGAGTGACAATAAAGGGAATAGCGACTGAAACAATTGACCTTGGATACTAATGGGCCCAAGTGGGGAACCACACATAACACTTTTGTGAGGCTCTTCACTTGGGGTGCTCGCTAGAGAGATTGGTCAGCAACCTGGGTCGGAACACTGTTTCGGAACGAACGTGTCATTTAAATAAATAACACGAGAATTCCAGATCAATCTAAAATATCTATACCTTACACCTATATACCTATCTACCTTATATCTATATAGCCATCTACACACTACTATTTTCCAACCGAGCAAGTCACGCCTACCCCGAAAGGGAAATGGCTTAATAATACATGCGCCTGGAATATTTGAAAGGTGAATTCTGCAATATACAGTTTAAGAATTCTCGACACTTCAAGCCCACAGAGGACAAGCTCTGGGCATGGAATGGCATCTTTTGCGGACCGACTCAATCCTCGATGTGATCCGAAAAAAGAAGAAAATAACTGTTGAAGATTCCTGGAACAAGATTGAAACCCTTAAGGAGGATAGGGTTCAACTTTACCTGCTACAACGTACGTTCGTAGGAAATTTTCTGACTCTTCCTCACTCGAGTGCTGCTTGTGAGCGAATATTTTCTAAATTGAATCTGTTTAAAAATAAAACCCGTAATAACATGGGACAAGAAACAATTTGTAGTTTGCTTGACACAAACGCTTCGGTCGGTGATCATACATGCCATAATTTTCTAATTGAGAGAAGATAACTCAATATGATGAAATAATTAGTGTATAAATAATTATTGTATCTATTTAATTATTGGAATGTTTAGTAATTAAAAAAAAACCTAGACTACAGAAAAACAGATTTTTAACGTATTTACTCAGAATTTACGTTTTTGTTAATAATTCACAAGAATTTCGCCAAAAAGTAGTTTTTATCTTGCTTTTTTTGGTTATAAAATTAGAATGATTAATACACAAGCTTTATTAATGAAAAAAATGAGAGAATCAGTAATTTTAAAATAAAAGTATTATTAATTTCAAAATAAAGTATTAATAATTTCTGAATGAAACCTATTATTATGTAAGAATTTTATACGCGACGACTTTACAGTATTCGTTGTTCTAAATATTGCCAATGACTTAAAGTAATCTTGAATATTGCAATATTATTGCAATTATATTTAATAACAACCAAAAGCGATTGGTTGCAAAATATTTCATATCAGAGTTCGTAAAAACTAGGAAAGAATATTCCTCATCGTAGGGTTTTTTAATAGCTGGTTACAAAATATTCTGATCAAAATAAAAAGAATATGGAATCATATACAGTAAAGTCTCACTTATTTCAAGTCCCCCTTATTTCAAGACCCCCTTATTTTAAGCCCCATGTATGCGGGTATTTCAAATTGCGCATTTCCGTCAACCCCCACCACGGTGCCTTACACTCTCCTCCGCGTCAGTGGCTGACCAATGAAAGAAAAGAGGTCCGAACAGCGCCCTCGTTGCTTTAAATTGAGTATTTTAGGATGACGTCATAGGAATGCAGACTTTTTCGAGAAATTATTCTAAACGTAAAAGTCGTAAATGTACAAATAGTAATATTTCTCAAGTGTAGAATGTATTTTCTCAGTCACGTTCCATTCTTTTGTCGATTCACGACCTTTCAGTTTCACGAACTAAAATAAAACATCCTAAATTTCAGGTTAGTGGCACGTCAAATTACTAACCTCAAATTTCGAAAAGTTGCTTGTACTTCGTGACACTGAAAGGTCGTTACTCGAGAAAAGAATGGGACATGACTGAGAAAATAGATTTTACACTTGAGAAATATTACTTTTTAGACCGTTATCACTTACCTTTACCTTTAGAAATTTTCTCCAAAAACTCGTGTGCAGTTAGTTGCAGTCCTATACTGCAACCTAACCTTTCTGACGGCTGACATTTCGACATAGCCTAGCATTGCCGCGAAATATTTGAGTCGCTTTTTGATTCTATTATATTGATTTTTAGTTGGCAACTTGTACTATTTCCAAGAAATATTACATTTTTCACGTCGTACTTCAAGAAAAACACTGGTCAACGGACCGCGACATTTTCAACTGCACGAATCGGGGCCGTCTGAAACATTTCTAATTGCAATACATAATATTGGGCAATCTCCGCATGTGAGTAACTGTATCTTTGTCCCTATGCTGCTGGTGTTTTTCATGCAAGAGTCGCAACTGTGTCTGGCCCCTTGAACTGAGAAACTGCGTGGGACAGCAGTTCTAGGAATGTCGGGTCTATTTATGTGTTTTATTATTGATAGTATTTATTGATTTCAAATCGACCGCGGTTTTCGGCACATGCGCAGTTGAAAAAGTTGCTTAGAGCAGGCGCAGCAACACAAGGCCAGGCAGCCAATGAACGTCGTTTGATAAAAAGAACCTGCCCACTCGCGGTAGAGGTGGGGGCCCCTCCAGCCTTGCAAATAACGAATTCTTACGTTTCAAGGACGTAGAAATACGCGGGACTTCACTGAATATAATTTGAATTTTTTTCGGCATGCAGGAGTATACATACAATGTAATGATATGAAAATAAATAAAAATATTCAAGAAAGGTGACGTTAATTCACTACTCTTTTAAAACAATTTAAGTTTGTTATTGTACGAATAATGAGGAATATAGTTATACAAATTATGTGATAACCGCATTTCTCATTATTCTAACAATAAGGAACATTTTCGCGCGAAGAGAATTTCAAATTTTCCCACGAGAAAACTTACTCTGACTGCAAAATCTGCGATTCGATTGGTTAGTTCTCTTGAAATGTGAGGGCGTGCATGTTTGCAACTGAAAGAAGCTTTATTTCATGCAATTTTGCTTTTCCTTAATGAAATTATAGTATTTAACAGTATTTTCATTATTTTGATAATGATTCATCAATTTTTATAAATCTCCTAATTTTTTGTCAACACTCCTGATAGAAAGCTCTTGGCTTTTTGTCTCGACCGTTGACAACGCTGTTGATAGGATGGGAGATGGGCGGCATAAGGGTAGACCCGTCATTTTCTGTTGGCAACGATCGCTTCCTGGTCATACGATCGGTATAGTTTATTCCGCCTCTGCAGCATACTTATTTTCCGCTCCCCATTCCGGCGTCGGTCGACACCAACCCTGGAAGATGAATTCTCATGCAACCATCGTTGTTCTAATCAATTTTCCGACGAGTTCGTCGTCCACAGCGATGTCCTAGTCGTCACAGCCGTCGTTGACGTCCTCCAACATCCAATCAGGCAAACGCATGCCGTTCATACGTTGCACCTATATCCACGTTTATTGCCGGCAAAACCAATTTTCAAATAGGTTGTAGACTGCTTAAACAGATTCTAGTTCGTCTATCAAGTTCCATTTGATAGCCTCGAGGCGACTGATATGTACTTCTCGCAATTGTTAATTACTTAGTGCGATGATATACGCTGCCACTTCCACTACGCATTTGTTAACCTTTGGCGTAATCGTGGATAATGGTCAATGTTTGGTAGTAGAGAACTTTTTGTCTTCTCGATTGTACGTATTATGTGTGATTGAAGCTATGAACACCTAGAACTAGTCGATAATTTTTAGTAGTTGATATTATTCGAGTTTTCGAAAGTGTTACAGAGAGAGAGATAAACTTTTATTTTTTAGCCTGCTGGCCTTAAAAAATTGACTTGCTTACACTTCCATTTTTTACAGAATTTTCTTACAAGTAACCCTTAAAACTAACATCCTTCCACACCTTATATCTAACGCCGCT
>CAKNYM010033747.1:0-18042 GCA_932195095.1 Andricus curvator
ATGTGATCATTCAGGAACCTTTCAGGATGGTAACAGGTTAGCTGGGTGTGCTATGAGATTGGTGAATGACCATCAAGTGAATATCTGTGTAATATGAACAAAATAAAACAACTTTTTCATAGAAATAAATTGTCAACTTTATACAAAATATTTACGTAAAAAAATGTGCACAGAATGTGCAACATTTGTTCAGAAATTAAGAAATAAAATAAATTTTGGAGCGTACGCGTACAGCTGCGATTATAATAATAACAAGAATTTGACGACTTTAATTAATAAACTACTGTTTTGCATATATTATATTCCTATAAATATGCTTAAGCTAGTAAATAACTTATATTTAACTATTTAGATAACGTAAACAATAAAAATATTGTTAAAAATAATAAATTCTTTTAAATTCTCCTAAATTCTATCATATTCTCGGTTATATAACCCGAACATAAATTCTCGAGAATTTAAGAACTCTAGGATCCAGAGACAGTGTGGTAACCTAGCCGGATGCCGCCATTTTACGGTGTGGTTCGCCGAGGTCGGCGCGATTTTTAAAATTACACAAACGCAGATCCTGTAAAATGAAATGAATAAAACTATAAATTTATTGAAATAAATAAATCTACAAGCTATTAACCCATACATCCAGGGGACAGTTAATTTATTGGAATAAATAAATAGAACAACAAGCTATTAACCCACGCACCCGGGGAAATCTGATTTATTTAAATTAATAAATAAAACAAAAACCTCAACTCTTCTGGGGGTATTTCACTATATTTTAAAAAATTAGAAAATTGAAATAATAAACTCACACACCCACGGGGATCTTTACTTTATTTGTATAAATTTGAAGAAAAAAATCCACATCATTTTTTATTTTATAAAATAAATAAAAAACCAAAAACTTTAATCCCCATACCCGAGAGTACCTTCACTTCAATATATTAGAAAATGAAAATAAGAAACCCACGCACTTTGTGCATCATATTTTATTTGATGAAATTATTAAAAAAGAAATACATTTTTTAAGAAATATGATTTTTTACATTCTCATTCTAATGAGAAGGTATTGGTTTTATGTAAAATTTGACATAGTCGGTTTTCATCAAATCTCCACGTTTTGAGACCTCCTGAGTCAGAAAAAACAATTTTTACGAAGGTGTCTGTCTGTCTGTAGTCTGTCTGTCTGTCTGTCTGTAGCCACGATAACTTTCGAAAAAATGATCAGATTTGATTGAGCTTTGGCACACTTTTTTATGGCCGAAAAATAGAGAACGAGTTCGTTAACCAGCTATTTTGGATGAAAATCCAAAAAGTGAGCACATTTTGAAAATTTTTAAAACCACTTTTTTTGAAGATTTGAAAATTCTATGTACGGTTTTTAGTAGTACGCAAAATGACGAACAAAATATTCTTATGACTTTTTGTGATAAAAAAAAAATTACTGGAGTTATAGCATTTTCAAAATTCCAAAAAACAAACGAAAATGAACATTTTAAGCCGAAAAACGCACGATATGAAAAAAAGTCAAGAGGAGAAAAACGTTGATTCCTGAACACCCTATAATATTTTCATAACAACTTTTTGAATTTTTTGAAAAATAAAAAATTCAAATTTTGATCGCACAAAAAATTAATGAAAAATCAAAAAAGCCATTTTGCTGTCAAACTATGCAAGATACCAGAAAAGATCATCTCACCAAAATTGTGCACCTAAAAAAGATCTACAAATTTCTTATCATTCACTTTTTGATATGACTTTTTGATCTGCGAAGAGGTTCAAACATCTATTTGGAAATTTTGATTGAAAATAGTTTTCATATACAGGGTGATTCACACTTCATCATACACCTTGTATATACAGATTCCTTGTAAAAAACCAAACAACAAATTACAATGGCAAAATGTTGTACGTTCAATAGTTTTTAAACTATTGATAATTGCAGCGAGCCAATAGGAGGTTGTTATTCTCGCGTCTTCATGAGCATCTTGCGCGAACGAACTGTTGATGTCTTACTTCAAGTTAGTATGAGAATGCATGTTCAGATTGTCTAATTTCCCCTCCGTTTATTTTTGCAGAAGTTTTTGACTCTTTGGTGCAACTTCACACTTAAACGAGATTCGAAAATTATCAAGTATCTTTCACTGGCAACAAAATTGCAAAACATTTCTCGAGGAGTTCATTACCTAAATTAAATGCATAATTTGCTTTGGATTCTGCAGAAGCCTCCTGAATTCTTCTCATTCTGCAAAATTAGTCAAGTTAGATCGACTGCTACGCTAGCAGTGAATGGAGCTGAACTTGTTATTTGAATTCCACAGAATTCTCCCGAATTCCGTAGAATTCCCTTCAAAATTTTTTTATTATAATTCAAAAAGTTTTTAATACTTTTCAAGCTATGAGAATACAAATTGAATTATTTGGTATTTGGAAACTTTTAACTTCTCTAAATTTCCTAATTATTTACCAATTAGTCAAGTTGTGCCGAGGACTTAGCTTCCAGCGAGTGATGATGTAATCGATTCTTCAATTCCACAGAATTCTTTAAAATGCCCTGTATCATTTTTGAATATTTAGAATCTTTTTGAATGTCATCGAATGTTTTTACATGTAAATTTCTAAATCCAATTCCGGGTAGTATTTCGAATAACGAAGATATGAAAGAAGGCCCTGCTAATGTAGAAACTTTCTAAATTTTTAAAAAATGTCTATCGAATTCGAAGTCATGAAACTTAATTTTATTCCTGGAAATAAAGAAATACCTTCGCTCGACTTTTATAAACGTCTAGTTTTTCGACTGAAGAATTCAAACAAGGGATTTTATTTTTTAGGGCAGATGATTGTTTGTCGTAAAAACGCGACCAAAACAGTGTGAAGCCTCAGTTAAAAAACTGTCCAAAAATCTTTGAAACCTTCTTTTCTCAACATAATTAGCAATTTCTTCAGAAGCTCATGAGATTCCACCGTCCAAACCAGAGTCTTAGTTGGATTCTTCACGTGAAAAATTACCTAAAAAGCTTGCGAAAGCGATGTCATAAACATTTATCAGATCTAGTTCATTATTTCTGTAAATAATAAGGACTCTTATAACTTTCAATTATTTCACAATTTTTAAAATCTCGTAAGAGTCTGAGAGTTTAAGAAATGATTTCGTTCTGTAATAAAAAATCATTTTAAAATGAAAAGTAAGATATAAGTAACTAACTTCATAAAATAAAATTAGACGTCACTCATCTGTTGTTTTCCCGAAACTGACATTTGCATATTCACTGACACGACAGTGCAATCCCACAAAAGTTAATTTGCAGTGAAATAATAATTATGAATTATGCTTCAGAAGAGTATACCAAAATGTTAATAATGTATGGCGAATGTGGGCGGAACGGGAATGCAACTTCACGAGAATACGCATTAAGTTTTCCAAACCGAAGGCACCCTAACCCACAACGAATTTTGCATTTAGTGAATAGAACGAGACAAAAACAGGAAATTTAGTTCCTGTTCGAAGAGGCTATAGGCAAGGAGATGCCGGAATTTAGTTGCCTGTGCATGATGAAGACGCGATTGTGAATAGTGTTCTTGAAGAACCTTCCATCGGTATACGGGGTCTTGCCGCAATGCATGGAACAAGTTACAGTACTTGCCAAAGGGTGTTGAAAAAGTGTAATCTCCATGCGTATCACTTTTTAAGAGTGCAAACGTTGCAAGAAAATGACTTTCCCAGACGCCTACAATTTTGCAACTGGTTGCTAGGACGACATGCCAATGATCCAAATTTTGTAAAGAGCATTATGTTTACTGATGAATGCGCATTTTTAGAAGAAATGGAATTTTTAATTCCCGAAATTGGCATCATTATTGTTTCGAAAATCCTCATGTCATACTTCCAACCCGAAATACTCAGAACCGATTCAGTATAAATTTATGGTGCGGCATTGTGGAGGAACATGTGGTAACCTTTCATTTCATGAATACAATCCATTTAATTTTTATTCCTGATTTCTCCGTACATTACTGTAAACTAATTTACACTAGATTGGTCCGTTTGAAAATCGAGGGACATTTGAATGGTAAAATGTGTGCCGAATTCCTGGAGAATCAATTGCCTGGCCTTCTAGAGGATGTACCGTGAATAATATGTTTCCCAATGCTTGGATTGGCACACGCGGTCCACTTGCTCAATGGCCACCAAGATCACCTGATCTTACTTCTTGTGACTTTTTTTTATGGGGATTTCTAAAAGAAAAAGTTTATGAGACGCCGGTGCATACCAGGGAAGAACTTCTTAATCGGATACAAGAAGCATTTGCCTTAATTACCCCCGACATTCTTCAGAAACTGTCAAGCAACATTGTGCGGCGCGCTGAATTATGTGATGAACATGCAGAGCAACATTTTGAACAATATCTAAAATAAAAAATGTTAGGAAAATAATTTTTAAATAAATTTTCGTTTTCAGCAAACTGATACTTTAGTGGTTTTTTCGTAACGAGATAGATTATGTTTCACATATCAAAAAACTTGAAATATTTTTAATGTTTCCTACCTATTATCATAGCAAATTTTAAAATAAATAAATAAAAATAAAAAGAACCTAACATTCTTTAAGCTTAGTAGACTTTCTTTCTTGAAAATTTATTAACAAGTCTGAAATAAAAAAACACTTATTCTACCTGAACAAGTCGTTCTTTTCAATTCCTTGCAGAATTTCAGTTACTTGTATTTTAACAAAATTAACAATGACTATAAGATTACAGAATGGAATGAACTTACTTTCGTGATAATTTATTTAGAAGCCTAAATAAGTAGTCTATTTGCTTCAAGTTTTATGATGATTTTGATTTACATAACATTCAGACACTTTTAAAAAACAGAAAAGACTTCGTTTAGAACGAGTAAATGAAAATTTTATTGAAATTTAAGTCCGCAGAATTTGAAACAAGATATTCGATTTATGCATTGCATTTTTTTATTAAACTGCAGGTAAAAATGAATTTTGAAGTTGAGTTTTGCCATCTGTAATAATTTAGTTTAGATTTAGTTTAGATTTAGTATTTAAGTCAGGGGATTCCCTAAACAAGTGGCAGTGATATGTTTAACGAACTTCACGTTGTTTCGAACCTTTTGTCTCTGGTCTGAATGTTACGGCTTTTTTTACTAACTTGAAGTAAGACATCAACAGTTCGTTCGCGCAAGATGCTCACGAACGCGCGAGAATAACAACCTCCTATTGGCTCTTTGCAATTACCAATAGTTTAAAAACTATTGAGCGTACAACATTTTGCCATTGTAAATTTTTGTTTGGTTTTTTACAAGAAATCTGTATATACAAGGTGTATGATGAAGTGTGAATCACCCTGTATACAGTACGTTTTGAGGTTAGCCTGATTTTTCACAACCCTGGCGAAAGTATCGGATAGGAATTCCCTCCGAACCAATCCGAATCATTCCGGAATCTGTATCCGAACCAATCCGAGTCAATTTGAACCAATCCGAAAAAAGTTCTAAATTTCGTTTGACCCGAATCGTTTAAAAATTAATCCGAATCAATCCGAACTCCAAAACGAACCAATCCGAATCAATCCGAACCAAAGTTTTAATCCGAATAAATCTGAACTCGTATTGATATACACTGAATTTTCAATCCGAATGAATCCGAGTTCGGATTGAATTGGATTCATTCGGATTGAAAATCGCTTTAGGTCAATCCGAGTTCGGATTCATGCGGATTGAAAATTTGGTTCGGATTGGAAGTTTGGATTGAGTCGGATTAATTTTTGACCGATTTGGATCGAACGATATGTAGACATTTGTTCGGATTTGTTCGAATTAAATCAGAATGGTTCGGATACAGATTCTGGAATGTTTAGGATGATTTCGGATTGGTTCGGAAGGAATTCCTATCCAATACTTTCGCCAGGGAACGCGCACACCAACTTGAAGAATGTTTTCTTCAACTACTTGTATATTTAACCATAAAAAATTATAAATAACTATTGACCCCACGATTCTGTACGTCTTAACTGCATAAAATGCGTAAAAAACAATCATGATCCATACTTTTTACATCAATGTATACTGCACACTACGCGCCTCCGCTACTTAGGTATACTAAGTATATCTATATATGTGGCGGAATTTTACGTAAAATGGCGCAGCTAATCAGTAAAAATGACACTAGGTTGCCACACTGTCTCTGGACCCTCTGCAGTCTGTAGAACCAGTGCTTTGACTGGGGTAAAACCAACCCCCGGCAACGACGTTAGTTCACTAGTACGGCCAAGTGAAGCGTGGAGCGCAGATGGCGCTGGGAGTCTTGCCAGCCTGTTTTCACATGGCAAGCATAGGAAATAAGATTAGTGAAAAATTAATTTGATCGACATTTTTCGCAATGACAATCAGTTTTCTGTGTTACTAATCAAAGTATTTGTATTTATTCAAGAAAGTCCCTAGGGCTAAATAACCCTCTGAGGGACAGGGTATCACAAGGTCATTACAAATTTGTGCAAGCACTGATCGGCAGTATACTTGATTAATCTTATAATTTTATCTATAAACTAAATAAAATAAATAAATAAACAGAGTCGACCTCAGAGTAAGTATCAAATTAGGTATAAGATTATTGCGTAGAAATTAACATTGAGTGATTAATTAATTAGTAGCTCTCTGTGCATGTTAAGGTATAAATGAAGAACGAAAAACTGTATGCATAAGAAATAAATATTTGCAAAAGTTAATGAATATAGAAAAAGATATTCGAAGATGAAATATTCGAGAACTCAAAATTATAGTTTACCACCCTACCGGAAGAAACGGAAAGGTTCGGAAAGACCGCGTCGGAAAGATTCAAAAAGGTTTCGGAAAGAGGTACCGTTCCGATCCTTTCCGAATCCTATGTGAACTTTGCTTCCGTTTCTTTCCGAACGTCGAGCCGTCCCATGAACCTTTCCGAGTCTTTCCGAATGTCCCACTCTTCGACTTCTTTCCGACCATTTCCGAGTGTCGCCGAATGTTTCCGAATGACTCCCCACTTTACTCTTTCCGAATGTATCCAATTTCTTTCCGAATTGAATAAAAAATATATATATTCTCGTAATAATAATTTATTTTTATCTTCAAAGCTTTTGAAATTGCAGGAATCCTATTGATTCCTGTTGAATCCAGCGAAGGCGATTCCTAAAAACCTAGAAATAGGGAAATTTCATAACTCAGAAAGCCTTTTTGACTTTCGTACATTACGTACATTATTGCTGCACATTATCACATCTAAACATTCCAAATTTCGAATATTCCATTTGCCCAATTCTCATTTGTAATTACTATAATAAGTGCTTTATAAAATTCCTTTTTTTTCATGGTAAAAATAATACACTATGAAATATAAATTGCACTCATCTGGACTGAATGATGAAAAGCCATAAGAAGCGTCACTTTGATCGACTTCCATATTCACAATAAAAAAAAAGGTATACTGAAAAAATAACTGAGCCCGCAATGACGTTTTACTGAAAAAACTGGAAAGCACTATGGGAACTTAGGAATATCCGACATTTGTTGTGATTTCAATCAAGAATCTTCGGAAAAGCTCTGACAGCATCTCGTTGTCTCTGCTTGTCTCCAGCGCCATTTTGATCTAAGATTGTCGCTTACTCACTCAGGGCGTTTACGATATTAGTGCTCAGAGCGCGCTCTGAGTTCAAAGGGGAGCTCAACCTCTTTATAGGATATAATCTGACGGCCATGCAGTCTCATGAATTTCATTGGTTGAGCTCCCCTTCGAGCTCAGAGCGCGCTCTGAGCACTAATATCGTAAACGCCCTGTAATGGTATAGGTTGATCTGCGTACTAAGTTTTAATAGATGGCGTTGAGGGCGCCAAGTAAACATGGCCGCCGTTTCAAATCTTGGCGCGAACGAAACTTTTAAAGGGGACGAACACAAGTTAATGAAAGTTTGATCATTTTAATGGTTTCAATGAAAACCCAATTAATTTGGGGAATTTCGACCAGAATTTAATCATTCTTGAGGAATTATTTAATGTTTAAAAGTAATTATTATCTTCCTACTCTCAATAATGGTAAACGAGAATTATAATATAAGAAATGCATATTAGTTATTAGTCGGCAAACTAGAGGAGGCTTTAGTGTATTAGAAATAAGAAACGTGTGATCTAGATTGTAATTAGACACTAAAGAGCGAAGAGTGAAAGCCGCTAGAGTTCAAAGGGTGTCGGCGCCGCGCTGTCGTGGCGGGAACCTTTGAAGGCGCGAGTTTGGTGCTCATAAACATGTCATGGTTTTAATGAAGTATGAGATTTTGGGACGATTCGCGGGTCGCGTGTTGGAACTTGTTGGAGACAAGTTCGGACTCGCAAGACCGCGGAGGCGTAGATTTCATACTTTAACCTATTTTACTATTGGCTAAAAGTGATGACGATTTTTCTATCCTGGATTTTAATTGGATAGAGTAAAATGCGTGGGGCAGCTCCCACCACGATTTTCGCTCTCGCCGAGGGTCTGTCTGTTTTTCCCCGAGAGGAAAAAGTCAGTTCTCCGCCGATTACTCTACCAGCTTCAAATAAAAAACCTGCGACACTTTGCTAAAGATTGTGGACTTAGAAAACTTTCGAATTAATCTGAGTTCGGACTTAGAATATTTTCTTTGCAAAGATTTTGAGTTTTACTTAATAATAATAATTTCGTCTCAGCTGGTAGTAGTCTTAAATCGAGAACTGACACTCAATTGATTTAATTTATAATTTTATTAATGCTTATTAATAAAAACAAGAATTGTGACTTTTCTTTGAAAATGTAGATTCAAATATTATTAAATAAATTGTTAAAGTTATGAACTATTGTGAACAGTTAACGAATAATAATAATTTAAACCTAAATAAATATTGAGTTTTTCTCTAAATCATGTCTTGTTATTGTGTTGAGACCCCTTTTCGCGGCTCTTGATTTTAATCAAAATAAATCAACGGAAGGATTAATTCTAACAACCAATGGCAGCCAAGCTGAGAATTCTACAGGAGAAGAAATTCGATCACAGCGCTGGTGGCCATTACACGCCCTCACTCGCTCCCAGTTGTGCAATCGATAAACCCAATTGATAGTAAGTATTCGATTCGATTGCACTAATACTCGACTGAACCAAAAGAATTGAATGTCATTATAAGTTTAAAAAATGTCGTTAATGATAGCGTCAACCTCTGCCAATGATAATGATTCTTGTAGATCTCGCAAAAAATATAATCACATTTAATTGCTTTGTTTCAAATGATCTTTGGTTCAATCGAGTTGAGTGTAATGGAATACCTGTCATAATCTATACTAGACTATTACGTGCGCGCGCAAGCGCGCGCTAACTTTTGTGTTCATGTTTCTCCTTTACTCAATTTTCGAATCACTATTTATTCCTTCAAATTCCTTGACCAATCAAATTCTTGATTTTATAACACAAAAAGCTGTGAAGAATTATTTTCATTGAATCATTGAAATAATTTTTACTTCATATTTTTCTGAAAATTTGAATTATTAATAGCCTTCTAAACTATTCCAGAGAAAATTAAAATATATGTGCACATAATTTCTAAATGAAAATTCAGACACTGATTTCACAACATCCCAAAATTTTAAAAAATACGGCTGCGAAGTACTATGGACGTATTCACTAAGGGTGTATTTATTTGTGCTCATTTTATGAGCATTTTGCTTCCTCATAAGTATCAAATAAATTTTCTTCCTCATAGAGGGAGGTTTTCCCTAACAAAAGAAAAAAATGTATACTTTCAATATTTTTCAAGATGATGTTTCTGTCTCTCCGAAAATTTTATTTTCAGAAAATCAGAGGGCCCATCAAAATGTAAATTGATGTGTTCTGTTACAATGAAGAACTTTCTAACCTACGGTAGTTTTATATTTCAAATTAAAACCTCATTGAAACAATGTAACTTCTCTTAAAACTTTCTGAGTAGCTATTGATGAATCAATAATGGTCTTCAAAAATTCGCCAATAGATCAATCCACGCGTATCAAAGACGCGAACAAATATATGATATACATTATAGTTGTGTTCCTAATACTAAAAAAGTTTTCCTTATGCCAACAAGATAAACAATATATTTGTTAAAGTTATAAAACGGTATTGCTAGATCATAAGAGGTCATAGAAAGGTTTGTCAATAGGTCATTCGACATGTCTCGAAGACGCAAACAAACACTTCAGAGGCAGTACTGTAGTACTTCTAATATGAAAAAAGTTTTTCTCATATAAATAGAATACACAATTTTTTTGAAACTTCATAAATCGTTACTGTTCTGTCATAAAAGTTTCACCATTAGGTCAATCGATGAGTCTCAAGGACGCGAACAAAAACTCTACATGTAATATTGTCGTGTTTTGAATATCAAAAAAAGTTTTATCATATAAACAAAGTAAAATTTTGTTCTTTAAATCTCTAAACACAAGAAAAAACTATTTCTAAATAGGCGATCTAGCTCAGAATCCTATCAGACCTGGATATCAATCCGAGCTACACTTCATTCAAATTTCATGATCATAGCTCTTTTACTTTTCGAGATATGGTGAACAGAAAAAAGTTACACACACACACACACATACACACGCGGGCATTTTTTTAAAACTTTATTATCGAGCTCCTTTGGTCGAATTATATCAAAATATGTCAAAAAAGTATATTTGAAAATGTAGGTCATTACAAACCTCTCTCTATGAGGAAGCAATATATAATTGGAATAGAGGTATTTTAAACAGTAACAAACTCTTATTATACAGTTTATAGTTAATAGTCAATTATATAACCTTGAAGTAAATAATCAGTTTATGTTACCTAATTAAAAGCAATTAAAATTCAATCATCATGTAATTTAAAATTGTTGAAAAAAATAATCAGCTAATAATTAATTAATCTGTTTATAACATAAGAAACATTCAACTATAATTTTCATTCAAACATTGTAATAATTTGTATACTACATTGAGAACAAAATTCACTATCATTTCTGAAAATTTAATTAAATTTAATTTAGTTATCTAATTAAAATTAATCAAAATTCAATATTTATGTAATTCAATATTGTGAAAAAAATTAATCAACTTATAATCAATTAATCAGTTTAGAGCATGAAAACATTATTATTAATAACCTTACAAACTAATTCCAGGAAAAATAAAAGCATTTGTAAATACAATTTTGAAAATTGAATTCAGATACTCATTTCGCAAATTTAGAAGCAATTTGACATTTACGTAACTGGAATAAGGCTATTTTAAATATAACTGAACTTTTATAATACAAATTTTAGCCAATATTCAATTAGATAATCTCAAAATAAATAATGAATTCATGTTACTTAATCAAAGAATATTAAATTCCAATCTTAATGTAATTTGATATTGTGAACAAAATTATTCAGCTTATTCTTAATTAACCAGTTCACAACATAAAAAGTATGAAAAAATTACTTTCATTGAAACTTTTAAATAATTTTCACTTTACATACATTTTTCTTTAAATTTTGAATTTTATTTTATTAAATTTAATTTATTAATCATCTTTTAACTAATTCCAGAACATATAATTTTCAACAGAAACAATTAATATTTAATTAATGAGTTCATAACATAGAGAGCTTTTAATAATTATTTTCATTAAAATATTATAATAACTTGGATTTAATATTTATCTGACAATTTAAATGATTAATAACCTTCCGAAGTAATACCGGGAGAAATTGAAATATATGCACATATAATTTTGAAAATTGAATTCGGATACTCACTTCACAATATTACAAACATTTGAAAAAATTATATCATTGTAATGGAGATATATTAAAGAAAAAATACGTTTTTATCATAAAAATAGCAGCCAATATTAAATCACATAACCTTAATGTAAATAATCAATTTATGTGACACAATTGAAAACAATACAAAGTAAACCTTCATGTAATTCACTTTTTTGAAAAAAATAAATCATTCAATAATTAATAATAGTTCATTCATCTGTTCAGAACATAAAAATCAATCAACAATATTATTTGCATTGAAACATCAAAATAATTTTTATCTTATATTTTTCTGAAAATTTCAATTATTTATAATATTTTTAACTAATTCCATAAAAACTTAAAACACATTTACATATAAATTTGAAGGTTATTTAGATAATTATCTCACAACATCGTAAACATTTTTAAAATTATGAAATTGGAATAGAAGTATTTTAAATATAAATAAACTTTTATTATACAAATAATATCCAATATTCGATCACATAACGATTCCTTCTATACTACAATCTTACACAAGATGGAGGTTACCTTTTTTCATATGAAGGATTTGAACTTTTAATCCTGAAAATTTAATTTATTTATAAAATAGAATCAGTTAATATATAATTTATTAGTTCACAACAAAAAAGGAATTAAACAATCATTCTCATTGAAAAATTCAAAATATATTTTTTCATTTGAAATTGCATTTCTATACATTTAATTTATTA
Source organism: Andricus curvator (assembly GCA_932195095.1). Taxonomy (NCBI): domain Eukaryota; kingdom Metazoa; phylum Arthropoda; class Insecta; order Hymenoptera; family Cynipidae; genus Andricus; species Andricus curvator. Next base: position 12,525 of record CAKNYM010033747.1, read on the forward strand.
ATGACTTTTAAAACTAATTCCAGAAAAATTCAAAATATATGTATATATTAATTAATCATTTCACAACATAAAAAGCAATAAACAGTTATTTTAATAAAAACATTCGAATAATTTTTACTTTATATTTTTCTGGCCAACGGCGATACCACTCTGGAAACACCAGTTCTCGTAAGATCACTGAAGTTAAGCATTGATGGGCGCGGTTAGTACTTGGATGGGTGACCATCCAGGAATACTGCGTTGCTGTTGGCCCGTCGTGGGTGTGGTGGGCCCACATTGGTAGTAAATATCCACCTAGAAACACTACCCGAATCGGGTAGTGAGGCAATGAACTTTCGAGTTCAAACTGCTAATCAATTTTTTTTTTTTTTTTATATTTTTCTGAAATTTTGAATTAATAATAACCTTTTAAACTAATTCCACAGAAAAGTAAAAAATATGTACATATAATATTGGACGCAGAATTCAGATACTTATTTCACAAAATCGAAAAATTTACCAAAATTATACAATTGGAATAGAAGTATTTCAAACATAAATAATCTTTTATTATAAAAATTATGGTCAATATTCAATTACATGGCCTTCAATTAAATGATCAATGCATGTACTTAATTTAAACAAATTAAAATATAATCTTTATGTAATTTCATATTGAAAAAAATTGATCATCTAATGATTCATTCATCTGTTGACAACATAAAAAGCATTCAACTATAATTTTCATTCAGGCATTCAAACAATTTTTACTTTGCATTTTTTTTTCAAATTTACACTTTCATTTCTGAACATTCGATTTATAAGTAACCTTTTATAGTAATTTCAGAAAAAATTAAAACATATTCACATATAATTCTGAAAATTAAATTCAAATAATTATTTCGCAACATCACAAACATTGGCGGAAAATGCGTAATTGGTATAGAGGTACTTCTTCCCCTAAAGGACTTGATTCTTTCTCATTTGCTCCCCTAGCACCCTCTAACTCCTTCATCCACTCTTCCCCCAAACCATCCTCCCCTAGAATCTTTACCACATTCTCTTGCCAGCTTCCTTTATCTTCCATTCATCTCCTACATCCTTCCCATACATGCTTTCATATAAGAATGAATCCTCTTCCCATTCACAGATTCTGCACTTCCTGTTCTCTTTCTTTTCCCAGTACATACCTGCCCTTACCTCGTTTCCCAATCTAAATCTTGCTATTCTGGTCCATCTTTCCTCTCCCCATCCCTTTTCTAAGTACTATGGTACTCCTTTCTTATTCATCATCTTATACCATTTATTATATTTTGATTCCTCAATCATCCCCCATCTTTCTATTAATTGTCTTTCTCTCTCCCTTTTTTCCACTTCTTCATAGTTGACTCCAGTCACGTCTACTATCTCTCTAGCCTTAAAGAACTCCCTGCTTTCTTCTTCCAATCTCGTTAATTCCATCGCCCTTCCTCTCCTCTTCTCTACCTCCATCAAACACTTTCTCGCTAACTCCCCTCCCTTTCCCTCCCACAGCATAGTCTCAACATTCCATGCCCTCTTTCCCGCTCTAGTACTTAATTTATCCCTTTGCGTTTCTTCTCTCACCACATATCCCAGCGTCCTCCCATCTACCCCTAGCGTCTACCTTATATACCTTTCTTGTAAACTCTCAATCTCTTTCCTTTCTTTCCATCCCCATATCTCTGCTCCATAACCTAATTCCGGCCATACCAGCGTATCAAATAACTAGATTCTCATTCTCCAATTTTTGTTAAACCTTCTTTTTCCTATTCCCCATATCTGTTGCATTACCCCTGCTGCTTTTTTTATCCTTTCTCTTATATGAGCTCTATGATCTCCATTTGCTCGCAAGGTATATCCCAAATACTTAAACTCGTTTACTTCATCTAATTTTATTCCCTTCCATCTCCCCGTCCATTCTTCCTTTCTTCCTCCTCCTTTTCTAAACCTCATTATCTTTGTCTTTTCTACATTTAAATTCAACTTTTTTCCATCTAAGTATTTCTCCAATCCTGTAATTAGGCCCGTCATCCCTTCCACATCCTCTGCCATCAATACTATATCGTCTGCGTATGCCAGTGTATATATCTTTTCGTTCCCTATCCTAACTCCTCCCCATCCTTTTTTCTTCATTTCTTCTCCCAAGTCTGATAATAATATAATAAATAAAAGTGGGCTCAGAGGATCCCTCTCGTATCCCCTTTTTCACTATAACTTTTTCTATCTCGCCACGGTCTAATGAGTCAAACGCCGCCTTTAGGTCCATCAAACATTGCTACCATTGCCCCTTTCTCCCTTTTAATTCTCCTATTTACTAAATAGTTCAGAACATATATATTGTCGATCACTCCCATCCCTTTTCTAAATCCTGTCTGATTCGGTGGCTCTATCTTTTTCTCCACAACTTCTTTTTTTAACCTCTCCGATAAAACAGTCACATATACTTTATATAGTGGTGGCATTAATGTCACTCCTCTATAATCATTAACCTCCTCCCCTTTGCCTTTCTTCACTATTGGTATCACTACTCCTTCTTCCCATAACTCTGGCCACCCCTCTCCTCTCCATAATCTATTGCAAATGATCCATGCCCATTCCTTTAATTCTGTCCCCCCATATTTCCGCACTTCATTTGGAATATCATCTATACCAGGTGCCTTTCCATCTTTCATCATCCCTAATACCTTGACTATTTCCTCCCTTGTAATGTCCTCCTCATCTGTTTCCCTACCATATTTTCCTCCTTTCCTAACTTTCCTCTCTACCCCTCCTAGTAATTCCATAAAATATTTTTTCCATTCTACCATCTCAATATCCTGGTTTACTCTTTTCCTTCTTCTTCTCTCTTTATTTACCACCTTCCAAACCTCTTCTTCCGTCCTAGACTTCTCCGCTTCTTCTTCAAACCTTTTATTTTCCTCCTCTTTTTTTTCATCACACAACTCACCAGTTCAAAAAATAAGAAGCATTAAACTATAACTTTCATTAAAACATTCACATAATTTTTACTTTATATATTTCCTTTAATTTGAAATTTCATTTCTGAATATTTGACTTATTAATAACCTTCTAAACTAATTACAGAAAATATAAGTTTCAATGGAATCAGTTAATAATAATTAAATAACCAGTTCATAACATAAAAAGCATTACACAATTATTTTCATTGAAACATTCAAATAATTTCTAGATTATATTCTCCTTTAAATTTGAAATTTCAATTCTGTACATATAATTTATTACTAACCTTTTAAACTAATAAAAAAGAACTAAAATATATGTACATATAATCTTGAAAAATGAATTCAAATAGAGTCATTTCACAACGTCGCAAGCATTCGAAAAGATTATATAATTGCAATACAGGTATTTTATAGAAAATGTAAAGTTTAATTATAACAATAATAACCAATATCCAATTACATAACCTTCAAGTAAATAATCAATTCATGTTACTTGATTGAAAAAAAATTTAAATTCAATCTTTATTTAATTCAAAGTTTCTAACAAAATAATCGACCAATAATTAATTAAACTGTTTACAACATAAAAGGCATGAAACTATTATTTTCATTGAAACATTCAAATAATTTTTACTTTATATTTTTTAAACATTCTGAAAATTGGAATTATTAATAACTTTTTATACTAATTTTCAAACAAATTTAAACATAGTGTTCAGATATAATTTTGAAAATTAAATTCAGGTACTCATTTAAGCATTAATCTATAATTTTCATTGAAACATTCAAATAATGTTTACTTTATATATTTTTTCAAATTCGAACTCTCATTTCTGACAATTTGAATTATCAACAACCTTTTAAACAAATTCCAGAAAATTTAATTTCTAATAAAATCACTTAATAATTAATTAATCAGTTCATAATATAAAAAGCATTATACAATTATTTTCATTAAAACATTCAAATAATTTTTACATTATATTCTCCTTTTAATTTGAATTTTCATTTCTATACATTCGATTAATTACTAACCTTTTAAACTAATTGAAAAAAAATATATATTTACATATAATCTTGAAAATTAAATTCAAATAGAGTCACTTCACAGCGTCACAAGCATTTGAAAAGATTATTTAATTGAAATACAAGTATTTTAGAGAAAAAGTAAAGTTATAGTATAAAAATAATCACCAATATCCAATTACATGACCTTCAAGTAAATAATTAATCTATGTTACTTAATTGAAAAAAAATTAATTTAATCTTTATTTAATTTAAAGTTTTTTGTTTACAATATAAAAAGAATGAAACCATTATTTTCATTGAAATATTCAAATAATTTTTAATTTATATTTTTTAAACATGAAATTTCATTTTGAAGATTGGAATTATTAATAATTTTTTATACTTATTTTCAAAAAAATTTAAACATAGTATTTAGATATAATTTTGAAAATTAAATTCAGATACTCATTTAAGCATTAATCTATAATTTTCATTGAAATATTCAAATAATTTTTACCTTATATTTTTTTTCAAATTTGAACTCTCATTTCTGACAATTCAAATTATCAATAACCTTTTAAACTGATTCCAGAAAATGTAAGTTTAAATAGAATCAGTTAATAATCAATAAATCAGTTCATAACATAAAAAGCATTACACAATTATTTCCTTAAAAACATTCAAATAATTTTTACATTATATTCTCCTTTATATTTTTAATTTCATTTATATACATTCAATTCATTACTAACCTTTTAAACTAATTTAAAAAAAAACTAAAATATGTGTACATATAATCTTGAAAATTGAATTCAAATAGAGTCATTTCACAACGTCACAAGCGTTTGAAAAGATTATACGTATACCATTAAGCCATTTCCCTTTCAGGGTAGGCGTGACACTACCCGATTCGGGTAGTGTCTGGGTGGATAGTTTTCTTGTAGTTATAAATAACTACAAGTTTGGGCTCACCACACCCATAATATGCCAACAGCACACAATATTCTCGAATGGTCACTCATCCAAGTACTAACCGCGCCCAACGCTGCTTAACTTCAGTGATCTGACGAGAACTGGTTTTTTCAGCGTGGCATGGCCGTTTTGCAATAAAGGTATTTCAAAGAAAAAGTAAAGTTATAGTATAAAAATAATCACCAATATCCAATTACATAACCTACAAGTAAATAATCAATTTATGTTACATAATTGAAAAAAAATTTAATTCAATCTTTATTCAATTCAAAGTTTCTAGCAAAATTATTCGACCAATAATTAATTAAACTGTTTACAACATAAAAGGCATGAAACTATTATTATCATTGAAACATTCAAATAATTTTTACTTTATATTTTTTTTTCAAATTTGAACTCTCATTTCCGAGAATTTAAATGATCAATAACATTCTAAACTGATTCCAGAAAATGTAAGTTTAAATAGAAGCAGTTAATAATTAATCTATCAGTTCATAACATAAAAAGCATTCCACAATTATTTTCATTAAAACATTCAAATAATTTTTACATTATATTCTCCTTTAAATTTTAAA
>CAKNYM010033748.1:0-10468 GCA_932195095.1 Andricus curvator
TTTCAACACCTAAGAGAACGGATTCTAGAATTTTTATAAAAATGACAAACAATAGCTGAAATTCTTCAGATGATTTGACATGGAATTGCTCAGCTTCAAGAAGGTAACGATGAATTCTTGCATAGATATATTTCATTTCTTAAATTTTATATCAGAAAATGTATATCATATTTTATTAAAATTGGAATGTTTGTTAATTTTGATGTGGTTTTTAACATTCATATTTAATAAAAAAAAATTAAATTATAAGATAGAATATTACTGGTTACAATGTATATTGCCGATCCAGCAATTCTTTTGACCTAATTCTAAACGATTTAATTTCATCCAAAACAAAATTTAATTTTCAATGCAAAGAACATGCAAATGAAGCTATATATACTATCAAATTTAATAATTAATAATGAATATTTTTTGTTATATTTTCAAATTTTTAATAAAAAGTATATATATATATATCCCTTTACATGCGTTTTTATGGCGTATCCACTGTATACATTTTACGTAATTTTCTGTGTTCTTTTTCTATTTTATATTATAGTAGATTAATGGAAAAGGTGTATTTTATGTTGTAGAATCATTTTACAAACATTATTTCGCCTCATATTGTTCAAAAACTTCATTATTTTAAATTATTAAATATTTTTCTATTAGTATAATGCATTTATAAAGCGTGCCGCGTGGAGCGCCGCTCTGGTGAGGAAATCTCGCACATACAAACTATAATCACTAAGCAAGCGCCATTTTCTTTTTAGTCGGATAGGGCTGAACAAATGTATCTAAATTAACCTTTATTTTAGGAAGCAATGAATTCTTTGAAGAATTTAGATGTTGTCGAGCTGGGCGAAAAGCTTTTTTCCATGGGATTCGAGGAGGAAACTCTTGCAAATCTTGAAAGTAAGTATTATGTGTGTAGAAATATATATTGGAAATCTGGATGTTGGTTCTCCAAACAAGGCTAAATATTTGCACTGATTAGTATTACGGAATTTTCCGTAACGTTAGCCCTGACCGAGCTGTAACACGGGTTTATCTTACGGCAAATTCCGTGACGAGAAACAGTTCGTGAATATTTACGAAAATCTAATGTATTATTTTTACCAGCTGTGTAATAAAGGCTAAGATGTCCTTCTAAATTAGCAAAACGTCAAATTTGCACAGAGTTTCACAAAAAGTTAATGGGAATAATATAGTACTAGGGTTATAAAAATTAAAGAATAAAAAAAAACGTCCAATTTTTTGGTTATGTACATTATTTTAAATTCAAGGACAATTGTGATTGACTGTTATTGCATAAAATAATGTTCATAATATTCCGAAAGGAAATAATATTATGAATAGGTGGTAAATTGTAGGAAATCAGAGAAATTTGATTCCTTTTAACGATGTTCTAGGAGCCCACATAACCTCAAAACTTAATAACCTTTCAAATGGTTTATAAAATCGAGAAAAATAGCCACAATGTTAAATATTACAAAATTTGAAAGAGAATCTGAGTATACTTAAAAAAAGCTGAATATATAATTTTTTATTTGAAATTAGTTATTTGGACTTGTGTGTTATTCTTTCGCTTTAAATAACAATCGTAGATGTATACAAAACATTTTGTTAATAAACCTTTAAAATAATAACTAGCGGGCTTATTTTTAATAAAACTCCCACGTATATAATTGTAGAGTCTCTTTGTAGAAACAAATCAAGCCCTCAATGATAGAGATTCAATCAAAATTACAATTGTTATCTAAAGAGAAATAAACAACAGGAAAGTCCGAAAACCCTATTTTAAATAAAAAATTATATATTCCGCTTTTTTTAAGTATACTCGAAATTCTTTTTTAAATGTTGTAATATTTAACAATTTGGCTTTTTTCTTCATTTTATAAAGAATTTTTCAGGTTTTTAAATTTTTAGGTTATGTTGGAACATCCTCAACGTGAGATATTCAGAAATGGTATTTTATTATAATTATCTTAACAATGAATCGATTTAAGAAATTTAAAAAAATACACAAATGCTATGAAAATATAAAAGATGGAGAAAAAAATACTATAGAAAAAATAATATCAATTCGTAATATTTTTAAATATGGTAAAGAAAACTTCTCTCTGATTTTTAGCTTCATCCATAATTTTTCAATTATTGTTTTTTGATCATTACCATTTTTCATAACTATTAGATTGCAATATTTGTAATTAATGAAATAATCTTTATGAATGATGATAACAACTGGAGGATTCAAGAGATTATTGAAGAAAATTTGGCTTTAGGGTTCAGTGAAAATGAATACTGTTAGATTTGAATTGTTTTAGATATTTCAGCATACGATGGTGGCCCTAATCAGTGATTTATTCTGTAAAGTTCAACACATATGGAAAATATATTACAAATTCAATGTCTTACGTATCTAAGCAGGTTTGCTTAGCTTGTTACTCTCATCAGGGGGGTGACACGATTTTCGCTTTTGCATTAGAGGCGCGTGTCAGTTTTGTGAAGAGCGGCGAGTCGTGAAGCATTGGCGCCACCTCTGCGACGCCCGGTCTGCCCGTTGTCTGTTATGATTTTGCATATAAAAACTCGTGAAATGTCATAACTTTATCGTCAATTTGCCGTATTTTATTTATTTACGGATACATGTGTTATAAAAATGGGGGGCATCGATTTATAGCACCGAACTGTCTATCAGGGTACGACTCAACCCGCTCAAACGGAGTAAAAAAGTGCTTTTTTCTGTTCTAAAAAATGAGCTTGACCGTTGGCAACAAGCAATTAAGCATGAAAAAAAGGATTTTATTGTTGAACCTGGAAATGAAGTTTGTGAAGATCACTTTTTTAAGGATCAAATAATTTGAAAAAAGAAAGTTTTAGCTCCGGATGGAACGGTTATGGCGGTAAGTATGAGGATTTGTTTACACCGATGTTCTTTAACCTAGAATAATTGAATGGCTCTGATGGTTTCATGACTACATTGATTTTTAAATTTTGATATTTTTTTCTTCTTGTAAAACTATTAGATTATTGTAATAGTGTGTAACATTATATTTTTATTAGTTTTGGAAATTTTTAACATATTTTAAAACCCTTACTATCTTTAAGAAAATTGTAAAAGTAACATTAATGACAGTTTTGAATTATCGCTGAGTTTCGACATTTATGTACGATTGCATTAATTTATTAATAAATTCAAGTATTGAAGTAAATTAAAATTGTAAAATAATTATTTTCTTGCAGTCAGAATAGTACAAGAACCCTAAATTTAAAAAAACGATAATTTTATGAAAAAGAAAGTCGCGGAATTTTCTAAAACGTAGCTTTGCTCAATTGTATATAATAAATTATTATGTTCTGTCTGCATAATAATTTCTATACTTTTATCGTAGTATATTCGTAAATAATTTAAATAATTATATTTATTTAAATAAATTAACCTGGCATTTTTTACTCCTATATACCATTCTACTGTCTTTACTCCATATTTAATTTATATCTCAATCTTTTAATTCAATTTTTAAATAAATAAATGAGTAGATGTACATTCAAGTTAATAACTTTATTACTGATAATCTTTTCAGCAATTTCACGATCAATACAATACACTGAATATTAAAAATTATGATTTTTAAATTTGCTTGTATATTTTTATTATAATGTAATAATAGATTAGGATCATTCGAGTCATTAAAAAATAGAAAAACTATTTTTTATATTATCATTTCAGAACATTTATTTTATTTGTTTTAAACGTTAAAGACGTAATCTTTATATTTTACCATTCCACTCTACTTGAAAATTAAAAACCGACATTTCCAGTGTATGTAAGGTCTATTTTTCAATCATAGCTATTTTTTAAATTCTAGAAACAGTTAATCCTTGCTTAATTCAAGCTAAAAGTTTTTAAATTATCCACAAACGTCTAAAATATTATAAAAACTGCGATAAATACAAAATCTCCCATGATTCTAATCAGCTTTCATTCAAATGTAGGGCGCCGCGCTAGTGGCGCCAGTGTTTCATTTTCTGCCGTCCTTCACAAAACTGACACAGTGCATTTGTATGGCGAGTCACCCCCCTGCTCTCATAAATTGTGAATTAATTATAATTTTAATTACATAATATGTTTTTAAAAATAGTGAATGTAAAATGCGCATAGTGTTCAAATGAATTATTTTTTATTGGTTTTTTGAAATCATTCTTCAATAATTCATCCTTAATACCAAAGGAATTAAAATCCATATGAAATAATTCTTTGTCAATTAGAATAGCCAAATAATTAACCAAAAATATCTTTATATAAAAATTAAAAAATAACTGTAGCGTTAAATAAATTTTCGCAGTTACTTAATACACCGAATTAGTCTAATATTTCCAATATGTGTAATTTTTTTAGAAGAAATCACTGATAAGCACCACCATCGTGTTCCGAAATGTCTGAGACAATTGAAATCTAATTGTATTTATTTTTACTGGACCCTAAAGCCAAATTTTCATCAGAAATCTGAAAAGAATGTTTAATAAATTGTATGATTTACCTAACGTTAAATTCGCTAAAGAAAAATAGATCGAGCTTTCCTATGAATAAATTTAAATCCTTGTTCTTTGTGCATAATTCACTTCAATAAGATATGAATCATTGGAAAAGCAATAGTATTGCTTAAAAACTCAAAACTAATTTTAGGTTAAGACGCACTTGCTATCTGATGGAATGCTGATTTCATAAAAATGGAAAGTCTGAAGTCCCTGCAAAAAACGTCTTATTGAAAAGTATTGAAATGTATCGACATTTTGAATGCGATTCAATTCTGTTTTCTGTTCCGAAAAAAAGATTTTAAAAGTATTAGTTCGTACTGGTTCGCATTACACTTCATCACGCTGAATGCGAAACGGCAGTGTCGATGATTCGCATTACAAAGTATTGGTTCGCATTAAACCTCAAGACGCCGAATGCGAGATGGCAGTTGTGGATCTTCTGCATTTAAAAGTATAAAAGTAATCAAGCGGTTCCTGTTTATTGTAAAACTTTTCTAAAATAATGTAAAATAAATATATAAATATTAATAAATAAATAGATACTTTATAAAATATTGAATAAAATTTTAATCCGCGGTTACGCATTCAAAACTATTCCAATAACTTTTGGAATTTGCAAATTTTAAACCAATGCGACATTTCGCATTAAAAAGTTTTCAATTCACGCACAACATTCTTCTCATTCGATCGCATTTAAAATCATTAAAAGTAATGCGAACTTTCGTATTAAAAAGTTTTCACTCAACCGAAACATTTCAATCATTAATTCGTATTGAAAAGTATTCAAACCACCAGTACGACCTCTCGTATTAAAAAGTTTTCACTCGTTAAAAAATTTCGTCTTATTCTATCGCATTCAAAATTATTTAAACATATGCGAACTTTCGCATTGAAAAGTTTTTACCTCGCTTAAAAAATGTGTCTCATTCTTTCGCTTTCAAAAGGATTCAAAGTAATGCGAACTCTCGATTTGAAAAGTTTTCATTTCGCTCTGAAATTTTCTCTCATTCGGTCGCATTAGAAAGCATTAAAACGAATGTGAAGTCTCACATTAAAAAGCATTGCGTGCAAAAATTTTTATCTTTCGTATTCAAACGCTTTCAGGAATTTAATGTTATATAAGAAGTATCGCATTCAAACGTTTTCGGCTAACCTCCAATGCGAAACTGACACATAACAGACTTCACGGAAACAAATCGTGAATGCGAAACAATACTTTTGAATTTTACGTTTCTTGCAGGGGTGCTTCAAATGCAATCAGCTTGTTCAGTAGGGTTGGATTGGATATGTTCGACACCTGCAGTATAATCACGGATTTACTATAAATAGAGGTGATGGACAACATGGATATGAATGTAACCAGGGTGGATGCCGAAGACGGTTCGCACTATTTGGTTCATTGCGGAGTCATATTCAAAAAGTTCATGCCGAAAATGGTGATAATGACCATGGTTGGGATGTAGTAGAAGCTCCTAATCAAAATGTGAATCAACAGATGGTTGATGAGCATAATAGTATTGATGTCGATAATTACGTTGAAAATAATTTTGGTGAACAGATCGCTAATGAAAATATACTACCTCTTGTGACTGAGGAGAATAAAATTCCGAAATTTGATTTGCGGGCCGTAAGTATTAGAATGATTGGCAGACTCTAATCAAAACCATGTATGACAGGAACTACTTTGGCGGACGTTACACAGTAAAAAAAATGTTCAAAATGATACCGAAAACAATATCATTTTGATATGCAACAGAAATGATACCGCAATCAAGATCATTTTGTTCGGCTGGAATGAATGATCGACTTTTCAGATCATAATGATTTGATGCGGGATCATGTATCAAAGCAAACCAAGATGGCTGACGTTCTTAGAGTACTTTAGCTTATATGCGAGCTTCTTATGGTTTCTGATCGTGCAGTATATTTGAAAAATTAAAAAATTAACGAATTCTGATATTAGAAAATATCATCTGTTAAGTGTAGTTGTCACCAGCCCTATCCGACCCCCCGACTTTTTGTACAGCAGCCGTTGTCGCTTACAAGTTCCACATGACGGGTGAGCTCATCCGCTAGCCACCAGATAGCGCCTCATTCGTCCTGTTCCAGAAAAACGTTGAGTCTTATGTATCAAAACTCTTAAAATAATAAAATAGCGGTTCTTAACTTATTGTTATGGCTTTTGGTGTTAATAGTGAGATGTAGTGTGTTTTCATGAATCTTTTGACCAGTTGAATATGGGTCGTTACAAGGGCAGCTCGTGTATAGTGAGTGCCCTTTTGTAATTCCGGGCACAAATCCTTCACATATTATCAAAGAATAATTTAAATAGAAGTCAAATTAAAAATTAAAAAAAAATTGTTACACACATTATTTAACATAACAGGAAATATCAGTGTTTTGTCTTTATACAAAAGTAATGTAAGAGTTTATTGTTATAAGCAATTTTATAGAACCTAAACAAGAATTATTTATTAAATTATAAAAAGTAATTCTTAATTGCTTCAAAAAATGTATGTTGAAAAACATACGTTGTTTTTTAGAGAAAATTAGGCGATATGTATCTTTCCAATTTGCAAAAAAAGATGTCTACGAAGTTCTATTCGAATTTTGTGCTTTGTTTTTCAAAAACTCCGAATTCATTATAATCCTCAATAATTTTTGACCTAATTGAGATATTTATCGTTTTCTTCTTGTTTTGATAGCGTTTATTATCTTATTTTGAAATCCACAGAAAAATATAAAAAAGGTTTAAAATTAATAAAATGGCGGTTTTTCTAAATATATGAAAAGTCGCTTTTTCAAAAAAACCCACACTTATATTTTTTGCCAATTTTTTGTCGAATTTTTACTTTCATAAGGAAGATATCTTGTGAGTTTTATGGGGGCTAAGTAACTTTTGTCGACAGGAGAATTTTTTTTTGATAAAATCGAATTTTCGAATTTTTCTCGCAAACAACGACAGATATGAAAAAATGTTGAGATAAAACTTTGTACGTCTAAAAAAGTTCTATGCAAATAGCCCCTTGCTCTTTTGCGATATTTTTGCAGAAATTTGTCAAAAAGATTACGAAGAATAAAAAGCTGGGATTTTCCAGAAAATATTTTTTTCATCTTCTCAAAATTTGATGAAATGAATAAAAGATTTTCTGGAAAACGGCACCTTTTCATTCTTCCCAATATTTAAACAAAGTTTCTGCTAATAGAAGAAAGGCATCATATCAGCTTTATGCGGGCTAAATCATTCTTGAGGATGGGATAATTATTTTTTTTCGTAAAAGAGCAAGGGGCTATTTGCATAGAACTTTTTTAGACGTACAAAGTTTTATCTCAAAATTTTTTCATATCTTTCGTTGTTTACAAGAAAAATTAGAAAATTTTATTATATAAACAAAATTCTGCTGGCGACAAAAGTTATTTAGCCCGCATAAAACCCACAAAATATCTTTATTATGAAACTAAACATTAAACAAAAAATTGGCAAAAAATATAAGTGTCGATTTTTTTTTAAAGCAGCTTTTCATATTTTGTAGAAGAGCCACCGCCATTTTATTAATTTTGAAGCTTTTTTATATTTTTCGATGGGTTTCAAAGTAAGACAATGAACGCTATCAAAATCCAAAAGAAAACGATTAATATCTCGATTAGGTTATTATTAGGTTATTATTAATTATAATATTAGGATTTGTTATTTGTTGCAGGTGGGTTTAAAGAGACCTTATTTAGTCCCAGGTGTATGATAGTACTAATATTGTATGTTATTTAGTTGTGCATTTTAGAAAAATATACTGAATTTGTTGATTTTGCGAATATTTACTTATTCGTTTAATTCATTCATTCCCCCCCCCCCTTTTTTCAACGTATATTTTCTAAAAGAAAGTTTATTTTATTCCTTGATAAAAAAATATGATACAATAAATATGTGTTTGAATTATAGAAATATTTCTACACACAAATTTTAATTGGCTTGTTATATTTAGCCAACAAAAATTTTCTCGTTTTTAAAAATTGAATTATTATATTTAGAATTTTTTAATTCCTAATTTATTATACTAAAAAATATTAAGATACTATTACATTTGCTAATTTCATTATTCGAGTTTCTGTAATATTTTTACATTATCATTTTTTCTTGTTACATTTTTTATTATAATATTTCGTTTTCTCTTAGGATTTTTATTTTGTCAATAGGGTTCTGACTTCCAATTTATTATAAAATTAATTTATATTTGTTAATAAATGTTATTCTTAATATGTAGTACCTATTAAACATTTCATCAAAAAACACATACTCACTTCCACATGTAAAATACCTATTGTTATTAACAAACATATCTAAAGTTATAATTTTAATAATTTTATATTAAAGTGCCATTAGAATCAATCAAAATATTATGAATATAAATTGTTTAACGTTTTTAAATGTTGCTTGCATTATATGAAATTTTGAGAATACTGCGATATATGGCACTTTTAAAACAATGTTTTTTCAATAATCCTTTTAGATTTCAATGACTTTTATATTTTTCAAATATCAATTACCCATCAAAGAGTTGTTGGTCTTAATTTTGCAAACTGAAATGATCGGGAATGTTTTTATTTAATATTAATTATTGACTTTTCCATAAGACCAATGCTTTTCTGGAACAGGACTATCGACGCGCCGCCCGACGGATTAGTTCACCCGTGAAGTGGAACTTGTAAGCGACAACTACTTTTCTCAGTAGTCGGATAGGGCTGGTTGTCACTTGCGTGTGGTTAGATAAAATTTTTAGGTTATGTCGTTATGTCATCGGCACCAAAAATTGGCGGCCATTTTGTTTAGTCTGACAAATGACCCAAAAAAGATGATCAAGATGATCCGAATGGACAGATCATTATGATCTCGAAAGTCAAATGATCGTTGGAGTAAAATGCTCTGCAACAAAATTGATCCTTTTTTTTACTGTGTATGGATGAATTAGAGCAAGTACTATTAGGTTCAGTCGAGTCTTTAAAATGCAGAGTTACGAAATACTTCAGAGATAACAATACCCTTGAAGATCCAGATGTTAAACAATTGTTCAAAGATTTAGAATTTCAAAATCCATTTGAAGGGTTGAAATCACTGAAAGAACAAATAGAAGCTCTAAAAACTAATTGCAACTATATTGATGGGACAGAAGTTCCGCTTGATGACAGAGTAAATAACGCTCTTCATACTGAAACTGCAACGACTGTAGCCGGTGTGGTGAAGGAGACTTATCAATACGTCTCTTTGATTGAAGTATTGACTTTAATAATGTCGAATGATGAAGTCAGAGATTCTATACTTTCTGAAAGACGTTCAGAAGATGACACTCTATCTTCATTGATTGATGGAGAATATTTCAAGCAGCATGAGTTCTTTCAGCGATTTTTACATGCTTTACGGATACAACTTTACTATGATGATTTAGAAGTTGTAGGTCCCTTGGGATCTAAAACTGGAGTTCATAAGCTCAAGGTTTTTTATTACTCTGTACAAAACTTGCCACCACATATGCATTCCGAAAAAGGAAACATTCACGTTCTTTGTTTATGTTACACCGAAGATGTAAAAAAATATGGGTTTCGTCGAGTTTTGAGAGAATTTCTAGACGATTTAAAAAAATTGGAGTCTGACGAAGGAATTACTATTCAAATAAATGGTCAAGAATTCATTCTTCGCGCCAGTCTTGCAAGCTTCTGTGTAGATTCACTTGTAGTCCATGAGGTGTTTGGACTCCTTGGACCATCGGCGAATAAATTTTGTAGAATGTGTCTTATTTCTCGAGAGCAATTGCATGATAAAGATTTAAAAGTACGTGAAGAAAGAACCAAGGAATTATTTGAAATACATTATGATCGCCTTAAACAAGCAAAAACGGCTAAAGCTTCCCGGTAACAAGGAGTTCATTGGAACGCATTGAAACGTTTCAATGCG